>AWOL01S0134761.1:0-11129 GCA_000715115.1 Nicotiana otophora
TGTTTCTTGGGGGGGAAGATTGTTACACCCTGTGCGTCCCAAGGCGACGTAATGAATATGAGCCTTTTTAATAATGATTTAAATGAGTTTAAAGTCATAATATGGCTATATATGATGTTTGGATAGAAAATATAAAGTTTGGAAAAAATCGGATTAAAGTTACGGAAAACCCAACTAAGCATTTACCTTGTAACCGAGCCTTTTGAGCAATATATTTCGGGTGTATATGGGGTATTTTTGGGACACATTATATAAAAACTTGAAGGTCTTGGAATGTATTTTCCAACTCCCTCAACCATTCATTCATATGATGTACGGATAAAAAGATATAAGCGTCTGAAGAAGGGCCAATGCGAGGGTACCAAGTAGCACCTTTTTGACTTTTTAAAAAACGGGATATTTACATCCCTTATCTCGTATATTTCTCCATTTTTCCAGAGAGCACGACCAAATAACACCCCTAACCTTACCCTTAAACTCTCTACAAGGTCTTCAAACAAGATTATCATCCCGGGCATGAAATCAAGAAGCGATAACATTAAAACGACCCCTACGACGTAAGTATCGCTATATCGCCTCTCTTTTTCTTTGTAGTTTGAGTTTGGGANACGGAAAAACCGACTAAGGATTTGCCCTGTAATGGAGATTTTGAGCAATAAATTTCGTGTGTTATATGGGGTATTTTTGGGACATATTATATACCACGTTTAAAGTCTTTGAATTTAGTTTCCAACTCTCTTAAACGTTTGTTCATACGACGTTCAGATAAAAAGATATAAGCATCTGAAGGAGGGACAATGCGAGGGTGCCAAGTAGCACCTTTTTGACTTTTAAAATAACAGGATATTTACATCCCTTATCTCGTCTCTTTATCCATTTTTACAGAGACCAAGACCAAATAACACCCCTAACCTTACCCTTAAGCTCTCTACAAGGGCTTCAAATAAGATTATCATCCTGCGCACGAAATCAAGAAGCGATAACATTAAAACGATCCCTACGACATAAGTATCGGTATATCACCTCTCTTTTTCTTTGTAGTTTGAGTTTTGTAAAGTATTTAATAGTTAAAAAAATACCTAATTTCTGTATTTAAGCATTTAAATATCAATAAAGGTTGATAAATTCATTTTCTAATAATTAGAACTCACAGGACGGTGATCGTAAGCCGCGAGTTCGAGTTATTTGACTTGTAGTGGACTGTTTTGTGGGCTGTTTCGTATTGCTTTTGGGCTGTCTATTTTGATACTATTTAATGGAGTTTTGAAGGAGAAATGATGTGGATAAACACCACATAATGGCGAAATGGTGGATTAGTCGTTCTTTATAATATTGTTGGGGTGTTTGACATTACTATAGTTGTCGTTTTGGGTATGGAGTGATTGGGGTGTGTTGGGATATTGTAAGCTATATATAACATGGATTTCAACTCGAATTCATTGTAAGAGGTAATTATATTGTGTTATTTCATGTGCTTAAGTTTATCTTGATGTTGATTAAGTTAAGTGGATGGACTAGACATGAACTAGTGAATAAAGTTGCTAATTGAGGATAGCTGGAGTTGTGAATTATTTTTTTTGTTATAGATATATGGTATAAGGCTGGAATAATTTATGAATGACTTCATTATCATGTTAATGATACTGTTAAGTTAAGTTAAGAAGTTTATAAGGAGTGATATGGGGTATACGGATTTCAATCGAAGCTTGCCACTCGTCGTGAGGTAGTTGTGACTTGTTATTGTTATATGATGTCTTGTTATTGATAATTATGTATTGCTGAATTGATCTGGTCATTGTTATTGGTATATGGTATTGGAGGAGGCTCTTGTTACAGGGGATATGCTGCCCAAATTTACATAAATGTAGTACTAGTTTAAGTTACGGATTTAGCCTTTATTCAACACTGATTTTGAATCTCTTTATGCTATGGTAGATTGAGTTGAGTTGTTTGAAGAATTCTTGGAAGGTATTAAGGACTCAATGGAATTAAGGTATGTTAAGGCTATTCCTTCTTTTTCCTTTTGTCATGATCCGTATGATACAAATGAAACGAGCCAACGCGTAACTTTCATAAATGCCTCTATTCATAGAAGCACTATGAGTGCCTATGTTGTTGATTCCTCATGTGTCCTATTACTATATATCTTTATAGATGCACATTGACCCATGACCACATGGTGTTATATATGTCTATATTATATGTATATGAGATATGGGGATAGGTTATGGTGTTATATACGCACTACCACCTGATCAGCTGGTATACGTTTATGATTTCGCCCACAGAGGCTGAGATGATATGATGGGATGCCTTCAGAGGCTTGATGATGTTATGTACGCATATACCTATGTATGATATGACATTTATATACATACTCATGACATTATAAATGTTTTCATGATTCACAGAGCTATTCATACTTACAGGTTGGGTTCTTTACTTCATGTTTCTTTCATGCCTTTTATATATTGGTTTTTATGCCTTACATACTCGATACATTATTCGTACTGATGCCCCTATTGCGTGGGGACTTGCGTTTCATGCCCGCAGGTGCAGGTAGACAGGCTGACGGTCCCCCTCCTTAGGATCCTAGCTCAACGAGAATTGGTGTGCTCCATTTGATCCGGAGCTGCTATTGGGTTTGGGTACGATACTTTTGTATAAATATAAGGGTATGACGGGGCCCAGTCCCGTTCTTTATATAGTTTTATAGGTCTGTAGACAGTCATGTATAGTTGGATAGTATATGGCCTTGTCGGCTCGCCCTACTGTATTCCGCATGTATATGTATATATGTCTTTTGAGTATGTCTTCTCACGTATGTTATTCACACGATTCAGCAGTTTAGGGGCAGATGTTATGCATGACCTACACTTATTTCATGTTTATATCTTAGATGTATACTTAGGGGTATTCTGTAGGTAGAACTCGGGCACTCGTCACAGCCCATCGGTTTGGGTCGTGACATTTGTGTAGATCTAGGTACTTCAGAGTTTGTTGATCAATACATAGCTGATCAAATATTGCAGCAGAGACTTCAAGGTATACCTGTCGTCGCATTCGCAAGCCTCGGAGTCACCTTCTGAAGTTTATTTTGTACAGTTTATTTCTATTCCGGAACAGTTGTATTTAAAGATTTTTCTAGTGAGCTCAGTAGAGCTTATGACTTGTACTACCGATTTTGGGATATTGTATTGTACTTGGGATTATTGGCTCATTATAGACATTTCCGTTTCATGCTTAATAGTTAATTGGTTAAAATCAGTTATTAATTCAGTAAGTATTATTAGGCTTACTCAGTCTTAGAGACTGGTACCATCACGATATCCTACGGAGGAAAATTGGGATCATGATAGCGGCACTCCTTAAACTTCTGTATTAACAGCTAGACCTGAATATTAGTGTTCCCTAATTATACACTCCACACTCGAAATTTACGTTAACTTTAGAAATTCATAACATGTGTTGTATATACATGCACATTATTATCGACCTATAGTTGACTCTCGTGGTTTGATTTTGTTGGATCACCGTTTTCTCTTTATTCATCTACTTTTGATTGTTGAAATTTTTAGTTTACAACTATTTTGCTTTGCTTTGTAGTTCATATTTAAAAGTCATTAAAAGTTTTAAAGTTTAAAACTATGATGCTTTCATGTTCATGAGAATCACCAATGTCACCATATTATTTGGCGACTATGGCGTGTTACTACGAGATAAATGCCTACATATTGAGTATGTTTTTTTTTTAATTCACATCATTTAAGAATTTATATTTTTTGTTTAGTTTTTATTATAAATCAAATATATTTTATACCTATTTATATACGATGATTAAAACAAAAGTACTCAATAATGAGAATAAGTATCGATGTTATCGAAATAAACCTAACAAAAAAATAAAAATATTTAAGGTACCTAACAACATAAAAAAATTATGGAGTAATTTATATGAAGTTAATTGTCAGAGAGTTAAAGTTGGTCGATGTATCCACTTTTAACTTTTAATTTATAGCTTATAAACTAAACTAGTCCGTCAACAAATAAATCTATGTTAAAAATTATATTAACACTTAACATTTTATTTAATATTTAAAATTTTGAATTCACCATAATTTTGATGAACTGTGATTTAAGGATCAATTCCGTACTAATTTATTTTATACACGAGTGTAATTTATCTGTCTAAATAGATATTATTATAAAAAATATATAAAAATCATAACATGAGATGTTGACTAGCTTTTACCCTTTGTATGCGCAGTTCATGTTAGATAAAATCATAATTACAATTAGTAATATATTTGTAGTAGAACTAAGATTTATGATTTTATGGACTTCTGTGGCGTATATCTTCTTTCTTTATTGAGTCAGCTTTGCGATCAACAATCGTCATTTTTATGATTATATATTTTTTTCTTTAGCTTTTATTATATAACTGAACAACTTTTAAAATAAGTTATTATGTGATGTTTATTTATTAAAAATATTATACTCTTTGAGACGAGATACACGCGCAAAGCGCATACCTTAAGACTAGTATAAATATAACACCCATAATATACACACGAGTATAAAAGATTTTAATCCAGTTTAAATATTCATTTCGGTATCCTCCCTCATTTAAATGTTCTAACTATCTATCCATTCATATATCACTAGAATACTATACTATTTTTCAGTTTAGATCAAACAAAGTTTCATTTTATACATATAATTTTCTTTTTCAAATTACACTATTAGGTTAATTAAATAAGATTTTTTTACACCATCGAGGAATTTGAAAGGTATAATATTACCTTTTTTTTTACATAATTATACTTCACCAAATAAACATCATTTTTCATGCGTAATACTTATTAGTTACAATCCTAACAACCTTTTCATGTAGCACCAGTTACAATCCATAAACCCTGCATCATAGTTTTTCAAAACACAAACTTTAATCAATAAAACATACCTTAATTCTATATTAATTGACATTATATATATTAAAGCAAGCCAAAGTTTGTGGAGAAACCACATNAAGGAACTGACAAAAGGAATAGAATCAGGGGAGAAGAAAATTAAAGCTAATGACAAAAAGGTGGAAACCTACAATTCCAGGGTAGACCAAATCCCAGGAAGCCGCCGATATTGAAAGGCCTGAATTCCAAGAAGTTCGTGCAAAAACCCTTTCTTCCGAGCGCGGCTCCAAAGCCGATCCCTAAGAAATTCTGCATGCCCGAGATTGCTAAGTATAACGGAACGATCGACCCAAATGAGCATGTAACCTCTTACACATGTGCCATCAAAGGGAATGACTTGGAGGATGATGAGATCGAGTCTGTCCTGTTGAAGAAGTTCAGAGAGACCCTGTCAAAAGGGGCTATGATATGGTATCACAACTTACCTCTTAATTCTATTTACTCATATGTTATACTTGCGAATTCTTTCGTGAAAGCTCGGACCTTTTCAAAGTAAAACAAAATGATAACGAGATGCTCAGAGAATTCGTGTCCCCGTTTCAAATGGAACGAATGGACCTGCCACCGGTCGCTGATGATTGGGCCGTCTAAAGGCTCAATGTTCGAAGCTCGGTGGCTTCACAACAGTTGAAACAAAACCTGATAGAATATACGACCTTACTTTGGCCGATGTGCATAACCGGTATCAATCAAAAATCAGGGTAGAAGATGATTAACTCGGGGCCCCTTCGGAGCCCGTTTATCCCGTCAGAACCATCGACAGAGTCAAGAGAGACATCTATCGTGAATCAATACCAAACATGGATCAATATCAGCCGTATAATGGAGACTGAAGAAGTAGTGGGTCCGGGCGGAACTCTATGAGAAATGAAAGGAGAAGTGGTCGAGGTCAGAGCAACATGGGACTCATGAGCAAAAGCGGCTTCGACAGGCCTATCAGATCTAAAGAAGCACTGAGGCTATCAGATTACTACTTTAACGTTGATGCTTCCGCCATTGTATCAGCTATCGGTGGCATAAAAGATATCAAATGGCCTCGATCTCTACAATCCGATCCAATCCAAAGGGATCCTAACCAGATGTGTAAATACCACGGCACTCACAGCCATAGAACGGAGGATTGCCGACAATTGAG
Organism: Nicotiana otophora; assembly: GCA_000715115.1. Lineage (NCBI taxonomy): Eukaryota > Viridiplantae > Streptophyta > Magnoliopsida > Solanales > Solanaceae > Nicotiana > Nicotiana otophora. The sequence goes on from AWOL01S0134761.1 coordinate 6,106, forward strand.
AGAGGAAGTAACCTGACTATTCAACAACAGACATCTTTAAGAATTCTTGAGCGACCGAGCCAAGAATCATATCAGGAATAAGGATTCTAACAAACAGACCGAACAAGAAGAACCTCAACATGTCATTAACATGATCATTGGCGGGGTCGATGTCCCTCAGGGGACGATGTTGAAGCGCACCAAAGTGTCCATCACGAGGGAGAAATGAACTCGAGATTACATACCGAAAGGAACCTTGTCTTTCAATGATGAGGACGCGGAAGGAATCGTGCAGCCCCACAATGATGCACTGGTAATATCTGTACTTGTAAATAAAATTCGAGTTAAGCGTGTGCTAATTGATCCAGGTAGCTCAACCAACATCATTCGATTGAGGGTCGTGGAGCAGCTCGGTTTACAAGATCAAATCGTGCCTGCAGTCTGAGTTCTAAATGGATTCAACATGGCATGTGAAACCACTAAGGGAGAGATAACATTACCGCAGAACTCCGCCGGGACCATCCAGGAAGCTAAGTTTTAGGTGATCAAAGGAGACTTGAGGTACAACGCTTTGTTCGGGAGGCCATGGATCCACCACATGAGAGCAGTGCCCTCGACACTGCACCAGGTGCTGAAATTCCCAACACCCAGCGGAGTCAAAACAGTTTATGGGGAATAACCATCCGCCAAGGAAATGTCCGCGGTTGATGAAGTCATCCCAACATCCACAATCTCAACATCGGAGGATCCGAACCAGATGGTCAAAGACGGGGCTAAATAGCAATAACTGATATAGGCCCCGACAGAATCGGAGGATCGAGGGGTAGATGAGGACGATGACTATGGGGTCCCCAGATCTTTCATATCCCCCGATGACCCCGACGCTACAAAATCAACGGTCGAGGAACTAGAACAAGTCGTATTGAGTGAACACTTGCCCAATCGAAAGGTACACCTGGGCACGGGGTTAAGCCCCGAGCTTAGGAAGAAACTCATTCAATTTCTTATAGCTAATGAATATATTTTCGCTTGGTCCCACCTTGATATGACAGGTATCCCACCGGAGATAATTACTCACAAGCTGAGCCTGGACCTGAAGTTCCATCTGGTCAAGCAGAAGAGGATTCCCCAGTCCGGGGTCAAACATGCTTTCATCAAGGATGAGATATCTAAACTCCTTAAAATAGGGTCCATTAGGGAGGTTAAATACCCGAAGTGGTTAGCAAATGTAGTAGTAGTCCCTAAAAAGGGAACATATTAAGAATGTGTGTAGACTATAAGGATTTGAATGAAGCATGTCCCAAAGACTCTTTCCCTTTGCCCAACATCGATCGCATGATCAACGCCATAGCCAGCTACGAGATCCTCAGTTTTCTCGATGCTTATTCCGGATACAACCAAATATGGATGAACCTGTGTGATCAGGAGAAAACCTCATTCATCATTAAATACGGCACATACTGCTATAACGTGATGCCATTCGGGTTAACAAAATGTAAGGGCCACTTACCAACGCCTAGTAAACCGGATGTTTGAGGAAAAAATAGGAAAATCAATGGATGTTTACATTGACGATATGTTGATTAAGTCCCTGCGAGCAGAGGACCATTTGAAACATTTACAGGAAACCTTCAGCATATTGAAGAAATACAATATGAAGCTGAACCCAGAGAAATGTGCGTTTGGAGTTGGGTCAGGTAAATTCCTCGAATTCATGGTATCCAACCATGGAATCAAGATCAACCCCGACAAGATCAAAGCCAACGAAGATATCATAGTTGTGGACAATGTGAAGGTTGTGCAAAGATTAACCGGGCGCATAGCCGCCCTAGGGCGATTCATTTCGAGGTCCTCCAACAAGAGCCACCGGTTCTTCGCACTATTGAAGAAGAAGAAGAAGAAGAACTTCTCATGGACCCTAGAGTGCCAATGGTCCTGGGAGGAACTCAAGCGGTATCTATCGAGTCTACCGCTGCTTCACATGCTAAAGACATACGAACAACTATATTTGTACTTGGCAGTATCATAGATTGCAGTAAGTGGAGTCCTGGTCCGGGTAGATAAAGGTACACAATTTCCAATTTACTATGTTAGCAGGACCCTAGGTGAGGCCGAAAATAGGTACCCTCACCTAGAAAAGTTGGCGCTCTCTTTGCTAAGCGCCACTAGAAAGCTAAAACCATACTTCCAGTGTCACCCCATATGTGTTGTGACTATTTACCCGTTAAGGAATATCATGAATAAGCCCGAGCTCTCGGGCCGGTTGTCCAAATGGGCCGTGGAAATCATTGGGTACAATATTGAATATCGACCCCGTACCGCCATTAAATCTCAAATATTGGTAGATTTTGTGGTCGACTTTACGTCGGCTGTAATACCGAGGTCGAAAGAGAGTTATTAATCAACTCAGGAACCTCCTCGGGGATCTGGATCCTCTTTACGGATGGCGCCTCGTATGCAAAAGGGTCCGTACTTGGCATCGTATTGAAGCCACCAACAGGCAATGTAGTCAGACAATCTATTAGGACTGTGAAATTGACTAACAACGAGGCTGAATATGAGGCCATGATTGCAGGTCTCGAACTAGCCAAAGCTTGGGGGCAGAGGTGATCGAAGCCAAGTGAGACTTCCTTCTTGTGGTGAACCAAGTTAATGGGACGTTCGGGGTCAGAGAAGAATGAATGAAAAGGTACTTGGATAAGTTGCAGGTAACATTACATCGTTTCAAAGAATGGACTTGGCAACACGTACCTCGGGAAACAAACAGTGAGGCCGATGACCTCGCTAACTTAGGGTCATCGGTCAAGGATGACGAGTTAAACTCAGGGGCAATCGTACAACTTATGAGATCGGTAGTGGAAGAAGGTCATGCCAAGATTAACTCAATAAGACTAACTTGGGACTGGAGGAATAAATATATAAAATATCTGTAGACCGGAAATTTTCCCTCGGATACAAAATAATCGAGGGCCCTACGCATAAAGGCAGCCCAGTTTAGCCTGTCCGAAGATGGAACCCTGTTCAGAAGAGCATTCGGTGGCCCACTCGTGATATGTCCAGGACCAGGGGATACCGAGTATGTTTTGAGGAAAATTCACGAAGACACCTATGGAAATTATTCAGGCGCCGAATCATTGGTTCGGAAAGTGATCAGAGCTGGCTACTACTGGATCGATATGGAAAAGGACGCGAAGGATTCGTACGAAAATGTGATGAATGACAAAGACACACTCCGATGATTCATCAGCCCAAGGAGATGTTGCACTCGGTTTTGTCTCCATGGTCATTCATGAAATGGAAAATAGATATCGTTGGCCCCCTTCCATGGGCACCTGGTAAGGTTCAATTTATATTGGTTATGACTGATTATTTTGCTAAGTGAGTGGAAGCCCAAGCATATGAAAAGGTGAGGGAGAAAGAAGTCATCGATTTTATTTGAAACCATATCATATGCCGATTCGGAATGCCGGTCGAGATCGTATGCGACAACGAGAAACAATTCATCGGCAGCAAGGTAAGCAAATTTTTTGAAGATAATAAGATAAAAAGGATCCTATCAATACCCAACCATCCTAGTGGGAACGGACAAGTAGAATCGACCAACAAAACCATACTCCAAAACCATAAAAAGAGGTTGACTGACGCCAAAGAAAAATGGAAGGAAATTCTACCTGAAGTTCTATGGGTATACTGTACGACCTCGAAGTCCAGTACTGGGGCCACCCCGTTATCACTGGTTTACGGTACTGAAGCTCTAATACCGGTCAAAGTCGGAGAACCGAGTCTCAAGTTTCGATATGCAACCGAGGAATTAAATGACGAGGCTATGAGTACGAGCCTAGATCTATTAGACAAAAGGCGCGAAACAGCCCTTGTCTGGTTGGCCGCCCAAAAATAGCAGGTCGAGAGATATTACAATCGAATGGCCAACCTTCGACATTTCAATATCAGGGACTTGGTGTTGAGGAAGGTCACGCTAAATACCCGAAACCCGAATGAAGGGATGTTGGGACCAAACTGGGAAGGCCCTTATCAAAGTATTGAGATCACCGGTAAAGGATCGTACAAACTCAGAACAATTAACGGTGAGCAACTATCGAACAACTGGAACATAACTCACTTGAAGCGATACTACTGCTAAGGTACGACCCCATTCATTTCTTTTATTTTGAACTAACACTTGCAGGTAGAAAACAAGGACCGATATAATTTTTAGGCCTCAAAGCACGCGTTGCACTCTTTTTCCCTTGAACCGATTTTATCCCAAATGGGTTTTACAGCAAAGTTTTTAACGAGGCAAACTAAATTGTGCTAACTTAGAATCAAAGGTCAGTTACGAACCGGTATCGAAGATCACGATAACAGTATTCGAGGCCTCTCTATAATCGGCCCCAAACACTGGGGGTCATTATTCTCGGATAACAACTTCAGCAAGGAAAGAAACTTTATGATTGAATGGTCTCGGCTTAATCGATAGAATTTACTGTAAGGGCCAAACAGTCAAATGAACTATGCCCGCATAGACTGCTCGAGCCCTAGCACAAAGCCTGTTCATATGTGTAACTATTATGCACAAGAATAAAAAGAAGTTTCAACCTTGCGGATAAATATTTTGTCCCTTAAGAATTTCTCCCTTTTCTCTCTCCTCTTAAGGAATTTCCCACATCCAATCCCCTTAAGTTATCGAGCCCAAGGGCTGCCTTTATCCGATTTCAAATGATCACTCCCAATCGGGGACTGCCGTCCAAAAACAAACTAGGACGACTCGGACTGAGGGAGCCCGGAGGCACAAGATCCATTAGGCAACACCCGAACCTCAAAGGCTACGGCCATCCCCATTCAGGGACTGTTATCTTAGGCAAAGCCCAGATAACTCGAGGTGACAAGCCCACTAGGAAACACCCGAACTAAAAAGGCTACGACTATATTAAAACGTCTCGGAGACGTCTATAACCCGTAATAAAAAACAAGGCCTTGAAAAAATATCTTGGGTTCTTTGATATTCTTCTATATTATTTTTTACTAGGTTTGTTAGTAAATTTATA
>AWOL01S0134775.1:0-29475 GCA_000715115.1 Nicotiana otophora
TGTTTCTTGGGGGGGAAGATTGTTACACCCTGTGCGTCCCAAGGCGACGTAATGAATATGAGCTTTTTTAATAATGATTTAAATGAGTTTAAAGTCATAATATGACTATATATGATGTTTGGATAGAAAATATAAAGTTTGGAAAAAATCGGATTAAAGTTACGGAAAAACCGACTAAGGATTTGCCCTGTAATGGAGATTTTGAGCAATACATTTCGTGTGTTATATGGGGTATTTTTGGGACATATTATATACCACGTTTAAAGTCTTTGAATGTAGTTTCCAACTCTCTTAAACGTTTGTTCATACGACGTTCGGATAAAATGATATAAGCATCTGAAGAAGGGACAATGCGAGGGTGCCAAGTAGCACCTTTTTGACTTTTAAAATAACAGGATATTTACATCCCTTATCTCGTCTCTTTATCCATTTTTCCAGAGACCAAGACCAAATAACACCCCTAACCTTACCCTTAAGCTCTCTACAAGGGCTTCAAATAAGATTATCATCCTGCGCACGAAATCAAGAAGCGATAACATTAAAACGATCCCTACGACATAAGTATCGCTATATCACCTTTCTTTTTCTTTGTAGTTTGAGTTTTGTAAAGTATTTAATAGTTAAAAAAATGCCTAATTTCTGTATTTAAGCATTTAAATATCAATAAAGGTTGATAAATTCATTTTTTAATAGTTAGAACTCACGGGACGGTGATCGTAAGCTGCGAGTTCGAGTTATTTGACTTGTAGTGGACTGTTTTGTGGGCTGTTTCGTATTGCTTTTGGGCTGTCTATTTTGCTACTATTTAATGAAGTTTTGAAGGATAAATTATGTGGATAAACACCACATAATGGCGAAATGGTGGATTAGTCGTTCTTTATAATATTTTCGGGGTGTTTGACATTACTATAGTTGTCGTTTTGGGTATGGAGTGAATGGGGTGTGTTGGGATATTGTAAGCTATATATAACATAGATTTCAACTCGAATTCATTGTAAGAGGTAATTATATTGTGTTCTTTCATGTGCTTAAGGTTATCTTGATGTTGATTAAGTTAAGTGGATGGACTAGACATGAATTAGTGAATAAAGTTGCTAATTGAGGATAGCTGGAGTTGTGAATTATTATTTTTGTTATAGATATATGGTATAAGGCTGGAATAATTTATGAATGACTTCATTATCATGTTAATGATACTGTTAAGTTAAGTTAAGAAGTTTATAAGGAGTGATATGGGGTATACGGATTTCAATCGGAGCTTGCCACTCGTCGTGAGGTAGTTGTGACTTGTTATTGTTATATGGTGTCTTGTTATTGATAATTATGTATTGCTGAATTGATCTGGTCATTGTTATTGGTATATGGTATTGGAGGAGGCTCTTGTTACAGGGGATATGCTGCCCAAATTTACATAAATGTATTACTAGTTTAAGTTACGGATTTAGCCTTTATTCAACACTGATTTTGAATCTCTTTATGCTATGGTAGATTGAGTTGAGTTGTTTGAAGAATTCTTGGAAGGTATTAAGGACTCAATGGAATTAAGGTATGTTAAGGCTATTCCTTCTTTTTCCTTTTGGCATGATCCGTATGATACAAATGAAACGAGCCAACGCGTAACTTTCATAAATGCCTCTATTCATAGAAGCACTATGAGTGCCTATGTTGTTGATTCCTCATGTGTCCTATTATTATATCTTCTGTTCATGGGTCTCAAAAAACTATATAAGTTGATAAAGTTTATCCGAGAGATCTTATTGACTTACTTCATTATGCATTGTATTCATTTATAGATGTACAATGACCCATGACCAGATAGTGTTATATATGTCTATATTATATGTATATGAGATATGGGGATAGGTTATGGCGTTATATACGCACTACCACCTGATCAGCTGGTATACGTTTATGATTTCGCCCACAGAGGCTGAGATGATATGATGGGATGCCTTTAGAGGCTTGATGATGTTATGTACGCATATACCTATGTATGATATGACATTTATACACATACTCATGACATTATAAATGTTTTCATGATTCACAGAGCTATTCAGACTTACATGTTGAGTTCTTTACTCCATGTTTCTTTCATGCCTTTTATATATTGGTTTTTATGCCTTACATACTCGATACATTATTCGTAGTGATGCCCCTATTGCGTGGGGACTTGCGTTTCATGCCCGCAGGTGCAGGTAGACAGGCTGACGGTCCCCCTCCTTAGGATCCTAGCTCAACGAGAATTGGTGTGCTCCATTTGATCCGGAGCTGCTATTGGGTTTGGGTACGATACTTTTGTATAAATATAAGGGTATGACGGGGCCCAGTCCCGTTCTTTATATAGTTTTATAGGTCTGTAGACAGTCATGTATAGTTGGATAGTATATGGCCTTGTCGGCTCGCCCTACTGTATTCCGCATGTATATGTATATATGTCTTTTGAGTATGTCTTCTCACGTATGTTATTCACACGATTCAGCAGTTTAGGGGCAGATGTTATGCATGACCTACACTTATTTCATGTTTATATCTTAGATGTATACTTAGGGGTATTCTGTAGGTAGAACTCGGGCACTCGTCACAGCCCATCGGTTTGGGTCGTGACATTTGTGTAGATCTAGGTACTTCAGAGTTTGTTGATCAATACATAGCTGATCAAATATTGCAGCAGAGACTTCAAGGTATACCTGTCGTCGCATTCGCAAGCCTCGGAGTCACCTTCTGAAGTTTATTTTGTACAGTTTATTTCTATTCCGGAACAGTTGTATTTAAAGATTTTTCTAGTGAGCTCAGTAGAGCTTATGACTTGTACTACCGATTTTGGGATATTGTATTGTACTTGGGATTATTGGCTCATTATAGACATTTCCGTTTCATGCTTAATAGTTAATTGGTTAAAATCAGTTATTAATTCAGTAAGTATTATTAGGCTTACTCAGTCTTAGAGACTAGGTACCATCACGATATCCTACGGAGGAAAATTGGGATCATGATAGCGGCGCTCCTTAAACTTTTGTATTAACAGCTAGACCTGAATATTAGTGTTCCCTAATTATACACTCCACACTCGAAATTTACGTTAACTTTAGAAATTCATTACATGTGTTGTATATACATGCACATTATTATCGACCTATAATTGACTCTCGTGGTTTGATTTTGTTGGATCACCGTTTTCTCTTTATTCATCTACTTTTGATTGTTGAAATTTTTAGTTTACAACTATTTGGCTTTGCTTTGTAGTTCATATTTAAAAGTCATTAAAAGTTTTAAAGTTTAAAACTATGATGCTTTCATGTTCATGAAAATCACCAATGTCACCATATTATTTGGCGACTATGGCGTGTTACTACGAGATAAATGCCTACATATTGAGTATGGTTTTTTTTTTTATTCACATCATTTAAGAATTTATATTTTTTGTTTAATTTTTATTATAAATCAAATATATTTTATACCTATTTATATACGATGATTAAAAAAAAAGTACTCAATAATGAGAATAAGTATCGATGTTATCGAAATAAACCTAACAAAAAAATAAAAATATTTAAGGTACCTAACAACATAAAAAAATTATGGAGTAATTTATATGAAGTTAATTGTCAGAGAGTTAAAGTTGGTCGATGTATCCACTTTTAACTTTTAATTTATAGCTTATAAACTAAACTAGTCCGTCAACAAATAAATCTATGTTAAAAATTATATTAACACTTAACATTTTATTTAATATTTAAATTTTTGAATTCACCATAATTTTGATGAACTGTGATTTAAGGATCAATTCCGTACTAATTTATTTTATACACGAGTGTAATTTATCTATCTAAATAGATATTATTATAAAAAATATATAAAAATCATAACATGAGATGTTGACTAGCTTTTACCCTTTGTATGCGCAGTTCATGTCGGATAAAATCATAATTACAATTAGTAATATATTTGTAGTAGAACTAAGATTTATGATTTTATGGACTTCTGTGGCGTATATCTTCTTTCTTTATTGAGTCAGTTTTGCGATCAACAATCGTCATTTTTATGATTATATATTTTTTTCTTTAGCTTTTATTATATAACTGAACAATTTTTAAAATAAGTTATTATTTGATGTTTATTTATTAAAAATATTATACTCTGGGTCTGGAGAGGGTAGTGTGTACGCAGACCTTACCCCTACCCTGAGGTAGAGAGGCTGTTTCCAATAGACCCTCGGTATCCTTCCCTCCAAGAACTACCCACCTTTGCTCTTGGGGTGACTCGAACTCACAAGCTCTTGGTTGGAAGTGGAGGGTGCTTACCATCAAAGCAACCCACCTTGTCTAGTATAAATATAACACCCATAATATACACGAGTATAAAAGATTTTAATCCAGTTTAAATATTCATTTCGGTATCCTCCCTCATTTAAATGTTCTAACTATCTACCCATTCATATATCACTAGAATACTATACTATTTTTCAGTTTAGATCAAACAAAGTTTCATTTTACACATATAATTTTCTTTTTCAAATTACACTATTAGGTTAATTAAATAAGATTTTTTTACACCATCGAGGAATTTGAAAGGTATAATATTACCCTTTTTTTTTACATAATTATACTTCACCAAATAAACATCATTTTTCATGCGTAATACTTATTAGTTACAATCCTAACAACCTTTTCATGTAGCACCAGTTACAATCCATAAACCCTGCATCATATTTTTTCAAAACAAAAACTTTAACCAATAAAACATACTTTAATTCTATATTAATTGACATTATATATATTAAAGCAAGCCAAAGTTTGTGGAGAAACCACATGATATGAGCACGGACGGAAGCCCGCGTGCAACGGGGTTCAACCGCGAACCAAATATTAATTTTTAGACATCTATATATATAAAACTACTAAAACTTTGTCACCTTTTAAATTATGAACTGATCATAATTCCAAAAATAAAAGAAATTCAAGTAAAAGAAGATTTAAGATTGACATTATCAAGTTTAAATTCTGAGTCCGTGTGCAAGATCGCGCAAATAAAACATGGCTGCACTTGAATTAATTACGTGAGCATGTAGGTTGAACTTGAAAGTAAGGACCACCCACATCCTCTAGCCACCCCGATCAATCCCGCTACAATGTTATTAAGGTTATTTTGAATGCCAAAACTAATACATACATATATATACACACACATACAATATTATATAAATTAAAATCTCACCTGATACAATTCCTTCAATTTCTATTCTAGAACTAAACTATGCTTTTATAACATATATGCATGTTATTAAGAGTTTTATTTTGACCGTCATAACAATCACATCTGTGAAAGTATATTATTACTGGGATTTCGCTGAAATTTTGCAACACTAGAGGTCTGCCTCTTCTTTATTTGTAATGCTAATACTTGCTAGTTAGAGTATTGAAGACCTTATTAAAAAAAGGAAAAGAAAAGGGTCTTGATTGCTAGACTCGTAAATACTTATGATAGTTAGGATATGAATCAATGGCCTAAATTGATTTTTGAACTTATTTATCCATTTCATTAGAATACTCCCTTGTGTCACGGCGGACTGATCAAATGTTTATATATAATCTAAGTTTTATCTTATATGCACCGTCCATCGACAAAGAATTGGTTCAATTGAATCTCTTTGCCTCTCTTTAGCTCCACCCCGTGTGCCCACCTTTCCCTCCCCTTACCATTTCCCCATATAATAGAAATTTAAAATAGAGGAAGATAACTTTAAGAACGGATAATATTTGATTTAGGTTAATATTAAAAAAAAAAAATTGAATTAATATCGAACTAAATAAATAGAATGTACCGGGTCGCAGACCCAATTGACGTTAATTCACATGTGGCAATCAACACAAACCTACCTACCGACCCCGAGAATAGCATCTGTGGTGGAGCCCGATCGGCGGCTCAAAGTACACAAAACCTTGGCGGAGACGGGATCAGTTTAAGGGTGATCTTCGGAATGCTGCAGGCTCAACAAGTGGCGATAGCTCAGTTACAGAACCAAAATCATGCACCGAGTAGAGTTGATCCCGGTCTACCCCAGGAAGTCATCCTCAGGGATGAACCGGTCGCAGAGAGGTCGAATGAAAATGAATCGGGAACTAACCCCGAGATCATAAAGATGCTCAAGGAACTGACAAAAGGAATAGAATCAGGGGAGAAGAAAATCAAAGCTAATGACAAAAAGGTGAAAACCTACAATTCCAGGGTAGACCAAATCCCAGGAAGCCGTCGATATTGAAAGGTCTGGATTCCAAGAAGTTCGTGCAAAAACCCTTTCTTCCGAGCGCGTCTCCAAAGCCGATCCCTAAGAAATTCCGCATGCCCGAGATTGCTAAGTATAACAGAACGCCCAACCCAAATGAGCATGTAACCTCTTACACATGTGCCATCAAAGGGAACGACTTGGAGGATGATGAGATCGAGTATGTCCTGTTGAAGAAGTTCAGAGAGACCCTGTCAAAAGGGGCTATGATATGGTATCACAACTTACCTCTTAATTCTATTTACTCATTTGCTATACTTGCGGATTCTATCGTGAAAGTACACGCCGGGGCCATCAAGGTCGAGACCAGAAAATCAGACCTTTTCAAAGTAAAACAAAAGGATAACGAGATGCTCANCAATCACATCTGTGAAAGTATATTATTACTGGGATTTCGCTGAAATTTTGCAACACTAGAGGTCTGCCTCTTCTTTATTTGTAATGCTAATACTTGCTAGTTAGAGTATTGAAGACCTTATTAAAAAAAGGAAAAGAAAAGGGTCTTGATTGCTAGACTCGTAAATACTTATGATAGTTAGGATATGAATCAATGGCCTAAATTGATTTTTGAACTTATTTATCCATTTCATTAGAATACTCCCTTGTGTCACGGCGGACTGATCAAATGTTTATATATAATCTAAGTTTTATCTTATATGCACCGTCCATCGACAAAGAATTGGTTCAATTGAATCTCTTTGCCTCTCTTTAGCTCCACCCCGTGTGCCCACCTTTCCCTCCCCTTACCATTTCCCCATATAATAGAAATTTAAAATAGAGGAAGATAACTTTAAGAACGGATAATATTTGATTTAGGTTAATATTAAAAAAAAAAATTGAATTAATATCGAACTAAATAAATAGAATGTACCGGGTCGCAGACCCAATTGACGTTAATTCACATGTGGCAATCAACACAAACCTACCTACCGACCCCGAGAATAGCATCTGTGGTGGAGCCCGATCGGCGGCTCAAAGTACACAAAACCTTGGCGGAGACGGGATCAGTTTAAGGGTGATCTTCGGAATGCTGCAGGCTCAACAAGTGGCGATAGCTCAGTTACAGAACCAAAATCATGCACCGAGTAGAGTTGATCCCGGTCTACCCCAGGAAGTCATCCTCAGGGATGAACCGGTCGCAGAGAGGTCGAATGAAAATGAATCGGGAACTAACCCCGAGATCATAAAGATGCTCAAGGAACTGACAAAAGGAATAGAATCAGGGGAGAAGAAAATCAAAGCTAATGACAAAAAGGTGAAAACCTACAATTCCAGGGTAGACCAAATCCCAGGAAGCCGTCGATATTGAAAGGTCTGGATTCCAAGAAGTTCGTGCAAAAACCCTTTCTTCCGAGCGCGTCTCCAAAGCCGATCCCTAAGAAATTCCGCATGCCCGAGATTGCTAAGTATAACAGAACGCCCAACCCAAATGAGCATGTAACCTCTTACACATGTGCCATCAAAGGGAACGACTTGGAGGATGATGAGATCGAGTATGTCCTGTTGAAGAAGTTCAGAGAGACCCTGTCAAAAGGGGCTATGATATGGTATCACAACTTACCTCTTAATTCTATTTACTCATTTGCTATACTTGCGGATTCTATCGTGAAAGTACACGCCGGGGCCATCAAGGTCGAGACCAGAAAATCAGACCTTTTCAAAGTAAAACAAAAGGATAACGAGATGCTCAGAGAATTCGTGTCCCGGTTTCAAATGGAACGAATGGACCTGCCACCAGTCGCTGATGATTGGGCCGTCTAAGGGCTCAATGTTCGAAGCTCGGTGGCTTCACAATAGTTGAAACAAAACCTGATAGAATATCCGACCTTACTTGGGCCGATATACATAACCGGTATCAATCAAAAATCAGGGTGGAAGATGATTAACTCGAGGCCCCTTCGGGCCCCGTTTATCCCGTCAAAACCATCGACAGAGTCAAGAGAGACATCTATCGTGAATCGAGACCAAACATGGATCAATACCAGTCGTATAATGGAGACTGAAGAAGTAGTGGGTCCGGGCGAAACTCTATGAGAAATGAAAGGAGAAGTGATCGAGGTCAGAGCAACCTGGGACTCATGAGCAAAAACGGCTTTGACAGGCCCATCGGATCTAAAGAAGCACTGAGGCTATCAGATTACTACTTTAGCGTTGATGCTTCTGCCATTGTATCAGCTATCGGAGGCATAAAAGATACCAAATGGCCTCGACCTCTACAATCCGATCCAATCCAAAGGGATCCTAACCAGATGTGTAAATACCACGGCACTCACGGCCATAGAACGGAGGATTGCCGACAATTGAGAGAGGAAGTAACCTGACTATTCAACAACGGACATCTTCGAGAATTCTTGAGCGACCGAGCCAAGAATCATATCAGGAATAAGGATTCTAACAAACAGACCGAACAAGAAGAACCTCAACATGTCATTAACATGATCATTGGCAGGGTCGATATCCCTCAGGGGACGATGTTAAAGCGCACCAAAGTGTCCATCACGAGGGAGAAATGAACTCGAGATTACATACCGGAAGGAACCTTGTCTTTCAATGATGAGGACGTGGAAGGAATCGTGTAGCCCTACAATGATGCACTGGTAATATCTGTACTTGTAAATAAAATTGGAGTTAAGCGTGTGCTAATTGATCCAGGTAGCTCGACCAACATCATTCGATTGAGGGTGGTGGAGCAGCTCAGTTTACAAGATCAAATTGTGCCTGCAGTCTGAGTTCTAAATGGATTCAACATGGCATGTGAAACCACTAAGGGAGAGATAACATTACCAGACAAGTCCGCCGGGACCATCCAGGAAGCTAAGTTTTAGGTGATCAAAGGAGACTTGAGGTACAACGCTTTGTTCGGGATGCCATGGATCCACAACATGAGAGCAGTGCGCTCAACACTGCACCAGGTGCTGAAATTCCCAACACCCAGCGGAGTCAAAATAGTTTATGGGGAACAACCATCTGCCAAGTAAATGTTCGCGGTCGATGAAGTGATCCCAACATCCACAATCTCAACATCGGAGGATCCGAACCAGATGGTCAAAGACGGGGCTAAATAGCAATAATTGATATCGGCCCCGACAGAATCGGAGGATCGAGGGGTAGATGAGGATGATGACTACGGGGTCCCCAGATCTTTCATAGCCCCCGATGACCCCGACGCTACAAAATCAACGGTCGAGGAACTAGAACAAGTCGTATTGAGTGAACACTTGCCCAATCGAAATGTACACCTGGGCACGGGGTTAAGCCCCGAGCTTAGGAAGAAACTCATTCAATTTCTTATAGCTAATGAATATAGTTTTTCTTGGTCCCACCTTGATATGACAGGTATCCCACCGGAGATAACTACTCACAAGCTGAGCCTGGACCCGAAGTTCCATCTGGTCAAGCAGAAGAGGATACCCCAGTCCGGGGTCAAACATGCTTTCATCAAGGATGAGATATCTAAACTCCTTATAATATGGTCCATTAGGGAGGTTAAATACCCGAAGTGGTTAGCAAATGTAGTAGTAGTCCCTAAAAAGGGAACATATTAAGAATGTGTGTAGACTATAAGGATTTGAATGAAGCATGTCCCAAAGACTCTTTCCCTTTGCCCAACATCGATCGCATGATCAACGCCACAGCCGGCTACGAGATCCTCAGTTTTCTCGATGCTTATTCCGGGTACAACCAAATACGGATGAACCTGTGTGATCAGGAGAAAACCTCATTCATCATTAAATACGGCACATACTGCTATAACGTGATGCCATTCGGGTTAAAAAACGTAAGGGCCACTTACCAACGCCTAGTAAACCGGATGTTTGAGAAAAAAATAGGAAAATCAATGGAGGTTTACATTGATGATATGTTGGTTAAGTCCCTGCGAGCAGAGGACCATTTGAAACATTTACAGGAAACCTTCAGCATATTGAAGAAATACAATATGAAGCTGAACCCAGAGAAATATGCGTTTGGAGTTGGGTCAGGTAAATTCCTCGGATTCATGGTATCCAACCATGGAATCAAGATCAACCCCGACAAGATCAAATCCATCGAAGATATCATAGTTGTGGACAATGTGAAGGTTGTGCAAAGATTAACCGGGCGCATAGCCACCCTAGGGCGATTCATTTTGAGGTCCTCCAACAAGAGCCACCGGTTCTTCGCACTATTGAAGAAGAAGAAGAAGAACTTCTCATGGACCCTAGAGTGCCAATGGTCCTGGGAGGAACTCAAGCGGTATCTATCGAGTCCACCGCTGCTTCACATGCTAAAGACATACGAACAACTATATTTGTACTTAGCAGTATCATAGATTGCAGTAAGTGGAGTCCTGGTCCGGGAAGATAAATGTACACAATTTTCAATTTACTATGTTAGCAGGACCCTAGGTGAGGCCGAAAATAGGTACCCTCACCTAGAAAAGTTGGCGCTCTCTTTGCTAAGCGCCACTAGAAAGCTAAAACCATACTTTCAGTGTCACCCCATATGTGTTGTGACTACTTACCCGTTGAGGAATATCATGCATAAGCCCGAGCTCTCGGGCCGGTTGGCCAAATGGGCCGTGGAAATTAGTGGGTACAATATTGAATATCGACCCCGTACTGCCATTAAATCTCAAATCTTGGTAGAGTTTGTGGCCGACTTTACGTCAGCTGTAATACTGAGGTCGAAAGAGAGTTATTAATAAACTTAGGAACCTCATCGGGGATCTGGATCCTCTTTACAGATGGCACCTCGTACGCAAAAAGGTCCGTACTTGGCATCGTATTGAAGCCACCAACAGGCAATGTAGTCAGACAATCTATTAGGACTGTGAAATTGACTAACAACGAGGCCGAATATGAGGCCATGATTGCAGGTCTCGAACTAGCCAAAAGCTTGGGGGCAGAGGTGATCGAAGCCAAGTGAGACTCCCTTCTTGTGGTGAACCAAGTTAATGGGACATTCGGGGTCAGAGAAGAATGAATGAAAAGGTACTTAGATAAGCTGCAGGTAACATTACATTGTTTCAAAGAATGGACTTGGCAACACGTACCTCGGGAAACAAACAGTGAAGCCGATGACCTCGCTAACTTAGGGTCATCGGTCAAGGATGACGAGTTCAACTCAGGGGCAGTCGTACAACTTATGAGATCGGTAGTGGAAGAAGGTCATGCCGAGATTAACTCAATGAGCCTAACTTGGGACTGGAGGAATAAATATATAAAATATCTGAAGACCGAAAAATTGCCCTCGGATACAAAATAATCAAGGGCCCTACGCATAAAGGCAGCCCAGTTTAGCCTGTCCGAAGACGGAACCCTGTTCAGAAGAACATCCGGTGGCCCACTCGCAATATGTCTAGGACCAGGGGATACCGAGTATGTTTTGAGGAAAATCCACGAAGGCACCTATGGAAATCATTCAGGCGCCGAATCATTGGTTCGGAAAGTGATCAGAGTTGGCTACTACTGGATCGATATGGAAAAGGACGCGAAGGAGTTCGTACGAAAATGTGATGAATGACAAAGAGACACTCCGATGATTCATCAGCCCAAGGAGATGCTGCACTCGGTTTTGTCTCCATGGTCATTCATGAAATGGAGAATAGATATCGTTGGCCCCCTTCCATGGGCACCTGGTAAGGTTCAATTTATATTGTTTATGACTGATTATTTTGCTAAGTGAGTGGAAGCCCAAGCATATGAAAAGGTGAGGGAGAAAGAAGTCATCGATTTCATTTGGGACCATATCATATGCCGATTCGGAATGCCGGTCGAGATCGTATGCGACAATGGGAAACAATTCATCGGCAGCAAGGTAAGCAAATGTTTTGAAGATCATAAGATAAAAAGGATCCTATCAATACCCTACCACCCTAGTGGGAACGGACAAGCAGAATCGACCAACAAAACCATACTCCAAAACCACAAAAGGAGGTTGACTGACGCTAAAGGAAAATGGAAGGAAATTCTACCCGAAGTTCTATGGGCATATTGTACGACCTCGAAGTCCAGTACTGGGGCCACCCCGTTATCACTGGTTTACATTACCGAAGCTCTAATACCGGTCAAAGTCGGAGAACCGAGTCTCAGGTTTCGGTATGCAACCGAGGAATCAAATGACGAGGCTATGAGTACGAGCCTAGATCTATTAGACGAAAGGCGCGAAACAGCCCTTGTCTGCTTGGCCGTCCAAAAATAGCGGGTCGAGAGATATTACAATCGAATGGCCAACCTTCGACATTTCAATATCAGGGACTTGGTGCTGAGGAAGGTCATGCTAAATACCCGAAACCCGAATGAAGGGATGTTGGGACCAAACTAGGAAGGCCCTTGTCAAATTATCGAGATCACCGGTAAAGGATCGTACAAACTCGGAACAATGAACGGTGAGCAACTACCGAACAACTGGAACATAACTCACTTGAAGAGATACTACTGCTAAGGTATGACCCCATTCATTTCTTTTATTTTGAACTAACACTTGCAGGTAGAAAACAAGGACCGATATAATGTTTAGGCCTCAAAGCACGCGTTGCACTCTTTTTCCCTTGAATCAATTTTATCCCAAATGGGTTTTACGGCAAAGTTTTTAACGAGGCAACAGTAAATTGTGCTAACTTAGAATCGAAGGTCGGTTACGAACCGATATCGAAGATCACGATAACAGTATTCGAGGCCTCTCTACAATCGGCCCCAAACACTGGGGGTCATTATTCTTAGATAACAACTTCAGCAAGGAAAGAAACTTTATGATTATATGGTCTCGGCTCGATCGATAGAATTTACTGTAAGGGCCAAACAGTCAAATGAACTATGCCCGCATAGACTGCTCGAGCCCTGGCACAAAGCCTGTTCACATGTGTAACTATTATGCACAAGAATAAAAAAAAATTTCAACCTTGCGGATAAATATTTTGTCCCTTAAGAATTTCTCCCTTTTCTCTCTCCTCTTAAGGAATTTCCCATATCCAATACCCTTAAGTTATCGATCCCAAGGGCCGCCTTTATCCGGTTTCAAATGATCACTCCCAATCGGGGACTGCCGTCCAAAAACAAACTAGGACGACTTGGACTGAGGGAGCCCGGGGGCACAAGATCTATTAGGCAACACCCGAACCTCAAAGGCTACGGCCAACCCCATTTGGGGACTGTTATCTTAGGCATAGCCCAGATAACTCGAGGTGACAAGCCCACTAGGCAACATCCGAACTAAAAAGGCTACGACTATATTAAAATATCTCGGAGACGTCTGTAACACGTAATTAAAAATAAAGCCTTGAAAAAATTCTAAAGCAGTTCTAAAGGCTACCCTCGACAAACTATAAAGAAAGAAATTATTATAAGTACTTTGGGGAAAAGTTCTGGTGATATCGAACCCCCACGATGCCTTAGAAAAAATAATGTCAAAGGTAAGGCCTGTTCAAACTTCCGAACATGACCTAATTAGTTCATGCTAAGGCATTTTGATCTTTGCAAACATAAAGAATAAATCAAAGGAAAAAAAACTCGTAAATTGTCAAAGGGAAAAATAAGTATCACGACCCAAAATCCACCTAGCCGTGATGGCACCTAATCCAACCCGTAGGTAAGCCAATTAACAACTATCCAATTCAATTAATATTTAAAAAACTCTAATACACTTTCCAAGGACTGGTAGTACAAATTATGACCTTCTAAGATTAGAAATTTACAAAGCTGGTATGAAATAAATACATCATCTGTTCGAAATGTACATAAAGCAATTTTTATAAATCTAAGGCTACCATGAACAAGAGGCAGCTATGACTAGAACACAGGTACATGTTCAAATCCAGCTCCCGTCGATCACCGCAACATCAACATCCAATATCTGCACGCAAGATGTAGAAGTGTAGTATGAGTACAACCGACCTCATGTACTCAATAAGTAACCAACTTAATCTTAAGTTGAAAGTAGTGATGAGCGGGTATACAAGTCAAATCCCAACACCAATAGCCAACAACAACTCATAACAATATAATAAAAAGTGGTACAGGAAATAGCTCAGCAAATAATGTTCAACTCGTTCACAATTCCAGAAAATAGGCATGCTATTCAAGTATATCAGTGAAAAACCAAATCCTTTACCGAAAGCACCAAAATATGAGTAAGCTTGCAAAATCGTGATTTTTCCTTCCAAAATTGTTCAACAGGTAAATGTTTCATTATCAAATGGCATGAGTAAAAGTACATCTCTATGCCTACATGTCAATGTGCATGTGAAGTCATGAATGACGCAATATCGTATAGCATGAGGAAAATGCATCTCTATGACTGTATGTCAAGTGTGCATGTTAATGCAATGCAACATAGGGAACAACCATATGCATACTCTTAGAGTATCAATCCACTCAGTCCTCCCAATCACACGACACTCGCACTCAATAGGTACCTGCGCTGACTGGGTGTGTGTGCAGACTCCGGAGGGACTCCTTCAGCCCAAGCGCTATAATCCGCATGGACAACTCACGTGTTGGACGGACAACTCACGTGCTATAGTATCAATATCTCAAAATCAGGTTCTCGGCCTCACTCAGTCATCAATCTCTCCAGTCTTTCAGATTCACAATATCATGAAACTAGCCCAAAATGATGATATGATGTATCAATAAATGACAACAGAGACTGAGATATGATATGTAATGAATGAACATGACTAAGAATGAAGTTGCAATGTAAGCAAATAACTCAACATCAGTAATGACTACAGTGAGTCCCAACAGGATAAGTATATATAGTCTAGACATGGTTTATAACATGAATCACAGCTCGATGACTCTAGTACGTAGATATTTCGTGATTACAGAAAAGTTCAAGTAACTACATAGTATCACAAAAATAATGGAGTCACAATTCACACGGTGCACACCCACACGCCCTTCACTTAGCACGTGTGTTACCTCAACACCAAACACATAACACGTATAGTATAATCAGGGTTCATACCCTCAGCTCCAATATTAGAAGAGTTACTTACCTTGAACAAGTCGAGTCTAATATTGAGCAAGCTAAACAATGCTCCAGAAATTCCATTCTACGCGTATCAACATCCGAACGACTCAAATCTAGTCACAATTAATTTGATTCAGTCAACACAAATTATAGGAATTAGTTCCATATCAAAATACTAATTTTTTCCACAAAATCCGAAATTACATTAAAACATCATTAGTGGGGCCCACATCTCGGAACCCGACAAAAATTACAAAATATGAACACTCATTTAACCTCGAGTCCAACCATACCAAATTCTGACAATAACTTGACCTTCAAATCCCTAAATCTCATTTTCAAATCCCTAGGCCCAAATCCTCTAATTTCACCTCAAAAACATGTAATCTAGTCGAAATACTTAGTGATAATCCAATATTATTGGCTAACAATGATCACAAGTGACTTACCTCATGTTTTCCCCATGAATTCTCTCTGAAAATTGCCCCAAAACCCGTTGACTTGGCCGTTTCAAGTTACTTGGCCATAATATCTCGACCAGAGGCAGCCGACCTTAGCCGGGACTGGAGCTCTTCAACCTTTTTAGGCCTGCAGCTCGGCCTTTCCCTTTGCTGTTCGAAGCTGGACCTCAGCCGAAGTCAGTTGCGCCCAAGCCTCCTCTCTTTCTGAAGCCAAACAATCCATCATGACCCTCCAGTCATCGGTCTCGGCCTTGACAACATCTATCTCAGCTCGCAGTTGATTGATCTGATCGATTTTTTGTTGGACCTGCAGATTTCGAATGTTAATCTATGAGCCTAGCTCTTCGTCACTAACCTCAAATATTTTTACCTGTTCGACCAAGTCAGCATGATTCTTTCGAGCCACCTCCAGTTCAGCTCGGAGGCTCTTAGCCTCCCCCTCACGCTGCTCGCCGAGAAGTTTATAATAATCTTTACTCTCAATGAGCCCTCGGACCTCGGCCTCAAGCTATTTCAGCTCATCCAGGTATCGGAGAAAAGTCTCGTGGTGAAGCACCGAGGCCTATAAGCACAAAGGGAGAAAATGTTAGAGTTATTTGTAAAATAACCCAAGTACAAATTGAAAACCGTTGAGGAATATCTAAAGTTACCCGGTTTAACGCATGTTGTGCTTCGTTGAACAAATAAGGTACATCCACCTCGTTCATCTTGGCCTGGTCATCCTCGGTTACTAGACACCGAAGATAACTGGCCATCCCTACAGGGGCGGAGAGGACCCGGGAGTCCTCCGAAAGGGAGATAGTGATAGATCGCTTCCAGCCAGGATCCATACTCGGGGCAGGGAATTGATTGACTAGTTTGGGGCTCGAGAAAGGTCCGCTTGCTCCCAAAGATGGAATCTTCGTTGGTATATCTAAATCACCCAACCCGGTGACTCCCTCCATGGTCGTAGAGTCCACTCCATCAAAAAAGCCGTGGAAGGGGTCGTCCGCTCCGATGACCCTCTCGTTTGGATGTTCCTTCACTGTTTGAGCCTCTTTTTACATGTACTCAATGAACGAAGGTGACTCGATGATCTCTATCACGCCGAGTGCTTCCGTCGGTACATTGCCCACATCCCAGGAAGCTTCACCTCAGCCCCCCTCCTCGACCTCCCTAACTCGATGAAGATCGGCATCGTCTCCCTCTAGTTCGGAGGCCCCTTGCCCTTCGAGTTGTGATGAAACTCGGGCCACTAGATTGAAGGCTTCTTCCTCTTGTTCTCCCTCGTATTCGTCCCTCAGCCGATAGAGAAAACCCGAAGGTGGTGCTCTAGCGCTGGTGCGTTCTTTGGATTTACGCACCTGCCTTCTCTTTGGTTTTTTCTTCTCCGAGCTTGGAGAATTAGGGGACCTTTTTCTTTTCTTCTCTTCACCTTGTCTTGGAGCAGGGGACTTGGTGGGGAAATCATTGCTACCGGAAGGGGCCTCATTTGGACATCCTTGGATAAACCTGCAAAAGGAAATAAAACAAATGAGAATTTAATGATGCAAAAGGAAAACCAAATATTACCCATGAAAGAGATCTCATCATGAGAACGGGCCTCCCATCGGCTCATTGAAAGCTCACGCCACGAACGCTTGGAATAAGATCTTTGTGATATGATGCCCTTGACCCACTCTGTGAGTCGAGGAGCTGCGTTCGGGACCCGAGCAACAACTGCACCACCACAGAACACAGATAAATAAGAAGGAAAAAACAGATAAATTAAATTTTGGAAACAAAATTATACTTACGTGACATGTTCCACTTCTCGGGGAACAACATATGCCCAGTCGGGATCAAGTCCGAGGTCCTCACTTGGAATGGCCTAGCCAACCTCGATCTTTATCCTCATTAATACTCAAGAACGAGGCTTTAATAGCCCGATGGGTGAGCTTGATCAGTCCTCCCAGTAGATTCGTGGACTATATAAACACATAAGGTGGTCGATAGTGAAAGGGCACCTATTCGATCTTGCTTACAAAGAAACGGAGGAGGATAACGATCCTCCCGAAAGAAGGGTGAATTTGACCGAGGGTTATCTCGTATCTTTTGCAAAAGTCAATGATAACCGGGTCCAAGGGGCCCAGCGTGAAGGGATAAGTATAAACACTTAAAACTCCCTCGACGTGGGTGATGATGGCTTCGTCAGGTCCGGTAACCACCACATATTTGTCAACCCACTTACAATCTATTTTGACTTCGGAAAGAATATCCTAGGTGATCGAGCAAATGTACCTCGAGACCTCCTCGCACCGGCCTGGTACGGAGGAAGGGCTTTTCGACCTTAAACTCAGCATTGATCGGGTACCCCCCCCCCCCCCCCTCCCCATGATGAACATTTTCAGAGGAGGTTCCGGTACTGTTCCTAGACAGCAGTACGCGAAATGGTCTCTTCAGTAACCGGCTGTGAGGCAGAAGGAGTTTATTTTTGGGGAAGAGTTTTTGAAGTCTTCACCACTTCTTTGAAAATGAAGGAAAATGGAGGAAAAGAGAAAGTTAGTGGACTGAAAATATTGAGATTACTAAAGTACGAGGGCAGAAGGTTTGAATGTAAAGTTCGAATGAGTAAATGAGGGGGGTATTTATGGTTTTTCAACGACGGTTCGCATCCAAGAGTGGCTGACTAGCAGCTGACAAACATTTAATGCCATAAAGACTTGGCTTACGAGACGTTTCGACTATTTTGTCGTTTATGTCGTGTGATGTCGAAGAAAGAATCAGAAGCTCATGTCCTTTCTCGTTGTCTACTCCGAAAAATGAGGGGACTATCTATATACAGTCGAAATCGAGCTCGCCTACGACATAGTAGGCTAAGGCTCAAAACATGACAACCAAAGACTGAAGATCGACCCCGAGCCCAACCGAGTTAGAACCCAGGGTCTGAAAGCCTACCTTCGAGAACATTGAGTTTGTAATCTTGGAGTCGGCCTTAGCCCCAATCGAGCTAGAAAAAACATTGTTAGCATAACCAACAGAAGACCAAAATATCCGTGACGGGTCGGATATTACAACGAAAATCTCGGCGCGTATCAGTAAGGAACCGATTCATAGAACACACTGTAATATGCATTCCAAAGCAATACATTATTATTCTCTTTATGTTCTTATTCTTCTATCTTGATATCGATCGAAATACGTTCGGCTCTAGGGTGGCTAACCTTTCAAGGCCGAAACTATTCAATTCGTGTGATTTGCATTTACTTTATCACTATTTATTTTAATTGCAATTTGATTTATCAATTTGTGTCAACTCAATCCACGTATCCTTAGAACCACTTACAAATTTAATTCTTAACCGATTTTGAGGGTAAACACATATATCTGATGGTGCAAAAGCAAGTATATTCCAATAACTATAGGAGATATTCTGAAGTTGGCCAACTAACAAATACAATGACTTATATTCCATTCTTGCAATTACATTTACCTATCCGTTTGACTAAAACATATAGATCTTGGTTTAAATAATTAAATTTATGTTAAGAAAGGTTAATCTTAGTTAATAATAATATCCCTAGATGGGGCTTTTAAAGAAGCAATAAATGTCGTGTGGATCTGGATGAATCAATGGCAATAATATGTAATAACTGCTCTAGAAATCAGGTGCGATAATATAGCATTTAATAACAATGAACAACAATAAATAATATTTAAGTAAATAGGAGGAATGATTCACCTAATAAAAGATGGAATAAGTGGATGTTCCTCCTGACAATGATAAATGATAGAAACATTCTTGAATATTTGAGTTATTCTCGGATCCGATGGAAATGTATGGCCAAGAATCTCATTGAAAAGGTGATATTTGTTTCTTAGCAAGTGAGAGCCGAATCTTTTAATCAAAGTGTGTTCTTTACAAAATAAATATCATATGCCCCTATCATTGTCTCTTTTTCTATTTATCTGGGGCATGTTCCTAAGAAACCCTAATAGTACAAGTGCAGAGAATATCCACTAAAATATTCTCTTTAATGTCCTATCTCGAAAACTAGTCGTTACAACTTTGTCAACGGTACTCGACCTCGACCTCGTACCTTGTTGGCACCTCGACTACGACTCTTGTTGACCATGGCTCTTGTTGACCACGACTCTTGTTGACCACGTCTCTTGTTGACTCCTCGACCACAGACATTGCTGCTTCTTGGGCCATTTCTACAGACAAAGACTTGGGAAATCTTCCCTTAGTAATATCTTAGCTTAAATATTCTAAGGACGGATTTTGACCCATGCAGTTAGTCCCTTCGGTTATTTAGGCCATCTTCAGGCGGGGTCGATGAGCAGATTTTTTCTCATTGTGGTCGAGACAATCGAGCAAGCTGCGCAGGTCGTGGTGGTCATAGCGAACTACCAATGTAGCCCTACGCGGGCCACTTATTTCAAAACGCTTCGATTTTCCCAGTCATTTTGTTGGAGCTAGGCTATCCACGAATTAGGATAACCTCATAACGTCATGCATCATTATGATGTATATTCCCGATGCGTTGCCTCGTTTTGCATGTGTTCCTTGATTGAACCTGCCACTTCGGTTACGGTGTAGTAATAATGAACAGTTTTCGGTTCTAGTGCTCAGGTTCTTATAAATAGAGATGTTAGGGTGTAATTTTGAAGTTTCAAGCTTTCTACTTCGAAACCCCATATCTCTTTCTTTCTATTCCCTAGCTTGAGACCTCTCCTCTCTATTCCAGTGGTTTCTATTGTTATCGATTCTTCATTAGTTGATACTTTTCTTTTTTCTATTAAAACATGACTAACATACCTTCTGAATCTAGAGAGGGAAGTGATGCGGTCCCTTTAGCGATGGTGTTTCCCCCTCACGAGGGGAATGCTCATGTCACCGTCAAGGATGAGGGCTTCCCTTTGGTGGAGGAGATAGTTCCTCGCAATCCTGATACCATGTCTGATTTCTCCAAATCACCTAACGCCGACCCTGTAGCCTTTCGATTAGGGCTAAGTTCGGCATTTCTAATCACCTTGAGTTAATCCTGGCTGGGTGGGATACGGTGCATGTCCATCGTCCTGGATATTGTGCCTTCTACGCCTATCCCTTCCTCTCCTTCTATTGGAGGAGGATTTTTGCCGTTATTATGGTGTTTTCCCAGCCCAGCTCGCGCCATACATTTACAAACTCATAATGATGTTCGCCAAATTTGCCGAGCTGGCCGAAGTCGATCTCACACTTCGGAATTTAATACATATGTTCGCCCCTAGATTTTATAGGGGGGATGATGTTGAACCTTCGCTACCGAGGAGGCAAATGCTTGGTGGTGAAGATGGACGATAAAGCTAACCTCCAATTTTGGTTAAAATACTTTTACATCAGAAGCGAGGACGTGGTGGCCAACGTCGATGGTTTTCCTGAGGTTTGGAATTATACTTGTAAGTGCCCAGTTTACCTATTTGTAAGTGTCTGATTTTTCTCCCTTGCTTGGGTTTGGGCTTTGACTTCCGGTCCTTGTTTCGTTTAGCTAAGATCTCGCCTCCTCCTTTATTGAAGATATTTTTGACTGGGTTGGGCGGCTCCTCCCTCACATCGTGGGGATCCGTGAATGGCCGGGCTTCTTCAAAAGGTTTGGTCCTGCTCTACCTTCGGCTGGTAAGTCCCTTTTATTATCGGAGCCTTAGTTCCTTTCCTTTTTGTTTACCTCGCTGATATTCCCCTTTCCTTATGTTTTCCTAGCTTCAGTCAGGGGATCTTCGAGGAAATCGTGAGCTTCCGCCCCCTCATTCCGAAAAGGAAAATCTAATGCACCCTCGGCTTCTGCTCTATCCTCAACTACGACCCCTTCTGTTCATGTCCCGGTGCCTTCATCGTATGTGTCTATTTCTACTTGTGCCTCAGTCCCTCCTGTTATAGCATCCGTACGTTCTCCTTCCTTGGCCATGATGGATTCGGTCGTGGATACCTCGACCTCTCCATTATACCATCTTATAGATGAAGATGATGAGCTTGTGCCGGGTGAGGGGGATTTGGTGCCCCGTAAGAGAAGATCTGTAGATGCTGGCGACAGGGTCGCTCGGGCCGTTGACTTGAGGGTGGGTGATTTCTCACTGCGCGAGACGATAACCATTATTATTGAAGATGATATCGAGTTGGGGTCCGAGATTCCGAGGTTGGCGGAAGCCGACATAGATATGCCTTTCCCTTCTATGGTGGTGGAGGGTGATGAACCGACCGCTAACGATTTCGATACCTCAAGGCAAGGGGAGGCATCGACTTCCCAACCAGCCACTGATTCTTCCTTGCCGACCAACGAGAGAGGTAAAGGCATTGCTGAGGAAGGAGATAAGTCGGGTTCGGACGTTGATGCGGATGATCTGAAGATGATGGAGTAAGGGTTTACCCAACTTAAGATAAGGTTGGAGGGGTCTACGAGGACTATTGTGATCCCTATAGATCGTGACTTGCTGAAGAACACAAAGAACGTAGTTCCTGCCTCGGCCCTCTTTATTCCAAAATAGAGGGTAAGACCCTCAAAGAATTGGATGACATCACTTTGTCGAGGAGCATTACCAGCCTTGCTCTTTGGGTGAGTGCTTGCTGTTTTGTCCTTCTCCTCTTTTTTGTCTTTGTTAGCACGGGCATTTTTGTTTTTGACTTACTTCTTTTTCTTTTTATGATTGCATATGGTGATTTTGGAGATTGAGAGCGCGCGGAGGGAGGAGAAGCATAGAGAAATATTTTTGAGGTTAAAAAACAAATACTTCGAGTATCACGACAAGTACCGAGAGCTTTGCAGGCGAATCCGTGAGGGCGACGACATGCATGTCCTTCATGATAAGTTAAAGAAGAAGGACGATGAGATGGTAAAATCCATTAAGAAGTGTGGCGTCCTTGAGGGGATATTGAGGAATAAGGAGGAGGAGCTTGAGGTCAGCAGGGGTGTGGAGGCCCAATGCAGTGACCTTCAAGCACAAGTGGTCGAGCTGCGTAGGAAATTGGAAGAATGCCAGCTTCAGTTGGAGGCCCTTAATGGTGAAATCGCCGAGAAGTAGAGCGACCTCGAGAAGGCAAAATCTTCCCGTTTGGAGGCTCGGAGGAAATCAGAGATGCTAGAGTTGGAGAATAGGACCATTCGGATCGAAAGGTGGATTGGCCAATCGACGGCGAAAGTAAAAGATGATCGACTGGAGGAGAGGATCGGAGAGCTGGAGAAGGATAACTCCATCCTCCATGACTGGGTGGCCGTTTTGGAAGATGAGAAGGCCCAACTGCTTGCATAACCGTCTTCTTCTCGTACTTCAAATTTTCCCAACGTTCCTCGGGAATTATTTGAGGAATGGATTCATGCCGAGGGTCAGTTGGATGTATTTCGAGATTTGTATAAGGCGGGATCCTTTTCTGAGGCCGCCCTCAAAGATATTTGTGTTAAGGCTCGTAAGGCTCGAGTCGCTTGTGGGTATGACCCCGCTACGCCTAAGACCGGTGATGATGAGGGGGACGAGGGTGTAGACCGGCCCGAGAAGAATGCCTGGTATGATGCTGCATATCCTGAGGGCGAGGGTGGTGATGGCGAGGGTGCTGATGCCGTTGAGGACCAAGTTGGTGGGGATGTTGAACACCGTGATGGTGATGGCCAACAAATTTCTTTTGAGTTTTTGTGTATGTTTCTGCTGGTGTCTTCACGAGCCTATTGTAAATAATTTTTTAAGTATATGAAATGTCAAAGTATTTCCTTGCATCTTCTTCTCTTCCTGTGGTTTATTTTCTATACTTTTGCATGTTTTTATTTCTTTGTTGGGGTGTGGTTGAGTGCCGATAGTAGTTTGTTCGAGCGAGATCGAATATAATATGTTGGTAAATTATGGCCAAGGACCGGTAGGTGTTTGTTCGAGCGAGGTCGAACATAACCTTTCATTAAGTTGCGGGCAAGGATCGGTAGGTGTTTGTTCAAGTAGGGTCGAACATAACCTTTCATTAAGTTGTGGCCGAGAGCTGGTAGGTATTTGTTCGAGCAGGGTCGAACATAACCTTTCATTAAGTTGTGGCCGAGGGCCGGTGGATGTTTGTTTGAGCGAGGTCGAATATAACCTAAATGCGAGAAAGTCGTGCTGATAAGCGTAAAGTTTATTGCCTTGACATTGTTGTTTTTGGTTACATACTTGGAGAAATTTACAGATGTTTTAAGTGTTGGCTGGTGTTCCAGTCCCAGTCTATCTAGTCCCTACATTGGTCACAACAACAACAACAACAACAACCCAGTATAATCCCACTAGTGGGGTCTGGGGAGGGTAGTGTGTACGCAGACCTTACCCCTACCCTGGGGTAGAGAGGCTGTTTCCAAAATGACCCTCGGCATCCTTCCCTCCAAGAACTCCCCACCTTGCTCTTGGGGTGACTCGAACTCACAACCTCTTGGTTGGAAGTGGAGGGTGCTTACCATCAGAGCAACCCACCTTGTCAAGTCCCTACATTGGTCGATCTGAAAAATATTGAGAGGTCGAGTAATGAAATAGTAATCACGGCCCTACCTCCACGTACTTCGACTCAAAATATTTCCTTTGTCTCCTCGTTAAAAACCTCCTTGAGAAAACCCAAATAGAACAAAACTCAAGTGAGGAAAAACGAGTACGGTTTGAGGGACACTTTTTCTCTCAGAAATTGAAGTATTTGAGGTAGTTGATATTCCAATTTCTTGGTAGTAGCTTTCCTTCCATTGTTTCTAATTGGAATGAACCCTTGTTTGCTTCAGCTGTGATTTTATATGGACCATCCCAATTGTTTCCTAGCTTGCCCTCCTTGGGATTTATGCTCGCTTGGGTTTTGGCTTTCAGTACATAGTCCCCGACTTTGAGCGGCCTAACCTTTTATTTCTTGTTGTAATAACGTTCTGCTTGTTATTTTTGGGTGACCATTCTTATGTAGGCCATATCTCTCCGTTCGTCTACTTCGTCTAGTTCCTACCTTATGCTCTCGTCGTTACTCGTGTTGCTCTCATGGGAGTACCTTAGGCTGGGTTCTCCGACCTCGACTGGTATTACTACCTCAGTCCCGTAGACCAAAGAGTAGGGTGTCTCTCATGTGCTCATTTTTGGAGTTGTTCGGTAGGCCTACAATACTTCTGGTAGTATTTCCAGCCACAATCCCTTAGTGTATTTGAGCTTTTTCTTCATGATATTTAGTATTGACTTGTTATAGGACTCTGCTTGTCCTTTGCCAACGGGGTGATATGGGGTCGACAACATCCTCTTGATATGCCATCTCTCGAAGAATTTGGCGGTTTTCTTTCCTATGAACGGGGTTCCGTTGTCACTGTTGATTTCTTTGGGAAGGCCGAACTGGCAGATGATGTTTCTCCATATAAAGGTGATTACCTCTTGTTCTCGTATTTGGGCGAATGCTCCTACTTCCACCCACTTAGAGAAATAGTCAGTTAAAACCAAAAGGAATCGTACATTACCTAGCCCTGCTGGTAGGGAGCCCACGATGTCCATTCCCAATTTGATGAACGGCTAAGGGAATGTGACTGAGTGGAGATGTTCGCCTGCTTGGTGAATAATTGGGGTGTACGTTTGACATTGCTCGCATCTCCTTACGAATTCTGCGGCATCCTTTTTCATGGTGGGCTAGTAATATCCTGCCCGTACGAGGCATCTGACCAGTGCCCGGTTGCCGGAGTGAGCTCCGCAATGGCCTTCATGGACTTCTTCAAGGACGCGCTGGGTTTGGTTCGGGCCCAAGCACTTCACTAGATGGTCGTTGTAGGTCGCTGCGAAGGATACTGTACTTGGCCGCTTGCATTCTTAGTTTTTTGGCCTCTATTTTGTCGCCAGGGAGTGTACCGTCCTGCAAGTATGTCACAATATGATTGCGCCAGTCCCAAGTTAAGTTTATGGTCCTTACCTCGACTTGGTCTAGTAATGAGTTGAGAAGATGGACAACGTTTTGGTCTCCGGTAGTGATGCTTTTCGGCTAGTTTGGCGAGGCCATATGCTTCGGCATTCTATGCTAGTGGGATTTGATCGAGCTGACATTCATCGAACTCATGCAATAGCTTGCGGATTTTGGTCTAGTATTTTCGCAATCTTTGTTCCTTAATTTAGAAAGTCCCTGTCACTTGTTTGACTAAGAGCTGGGAATCGCATCGCAGTTTTAACCGTTTTGCTCCATATTTAAGTGCTAGTCTTAAACCTGCAATTACGGCCTCATACTCGGCCTCATTGTTAGTCATATATGGGCACCTCGACCTAGTCTCTTGTTGGCACCTTGACTACGGCTATTGTTGACCACATCTCTTGTTGACCACGGCTCTTGTTGACTCCTCGACCACAGACTTGCTACTCCTTGGGCCATTTCGACAGACGACGACTTGGGAACTCTTCCTTTAATAATATCTTGACTTAAATATTATATGGACGAATTTTGACCCATACACTATTTAAACTCAAAATATGTTATAACAGGAATTTGTTGTCCGATTCATCATTACCCGTGACACTGTTAAAGCAGTACATTAATGGGAATCCGATTTTGGATGGGTTAAAATCAATTAGATTGATTAACGAATTACCAAAAAACTGTCTGATTTTGGAGAGGAATTTTGGAAGGACCAACTATGAAAATCAGACAAAAAAAATAGCCTGCACTGAAGGAGTTTGAGGTTGCATATATCAAAGGTAACCTCTGCCAAAATCAGACGAATAAATCAAATTTGTTGAAAAAGACTTATTTTTGAATACAACTTATAAATCGCATTTGCGACTTAATCCTATTGTGAGTTATCTGTATAAATCATATTCATTGATTGCGACTTATAAGTCTCATTCAGTGATTGCGACTTATAAATCACAATCAAGAATTCGAATTCACTGATTGCACCTTATAAAGTGCATATAATATTGCAACTTATACATTTGCTAATCGTTTTTACATTCACAAATATGTACTAGTATATTCACACACAAATTGATAGTATTATTAAAACTTCTCCCTGATATTTGAGTCATCCATTTTTATTCAAACAAATTATAACGACCCGACCGATCGTTTTGAGTATCACAGACCCGTTCCTCCATTTACTGCTTATCTTGTATTCAATTATAATCACGTGACTTGTCGGAAAAGTTTCAGAATGAATTGGAACACTTAGTACCAATATTTAATGCTTAAGTTAAAATAGTTGAACGAATATTGACTTATGTGTAAACGACTCCGGAATTGAGTTTTGATAATTCCAATAGCTTCGTATAGTGATTTTGGACGTAGGAGTGTTTGCGAAAAATTATTTAAAAGTCTGTAGTTAAATTAGGCTTGAAATAGCGAAAATAGGAAATTTAAAGTTTGAAAGTTTGACCGGGGAGTTAACTTTTTGATATCGGGGTCGAAATCCAGTTCTCAAAATTTTCATAGGTCCGTTATGTCATTTATGTCTTGTGTGTAAAATTTGAGGACAATCGGACTTGATTTGATAGGTTTCGGCATCGAATGTAGAAGTTGGAATTTCTTAGTTTCATTAAGCTTGAATTGGGGTATGATTCATGTTTTTAGCATTGTTTGATGTGATTTGAGGCCTCGACTAAGTTCGTATGATATTTTGGGACTTATTGGTATATTTGGTTAAGGTTCTGGGGGCCTCGGGTGAATTTCGGGTGGTTAACGGATCAAATTTTGACTTAAGAAAAAATCTGAAAATTTTGCCCTTCTGGTGCAATCGCACCTACGGAATTTTGCTCGCAGGTGCGAGCTCGCAGAAGCGAGCATGGTAGCGCAGAAGCGAAAAATGGGAAGGGGCAGCCTCATCGTAGAAGCGAGTACGCAGAAGCGGACTGCTGTCCGTAGAAGCGCTCTGAGCCGCAGAAGCGTCAAAGCCCTCGCAGATGCGAGACCGCAGATGCGGCCAAGTGAGCCAGAAATGCGAAAAGCCCTGGACAGAAGAAAATCAGAGGGGTTGCGGGATTTTGGCATTTTTGGACATTTCCAACACGGGTTGAGGCGATTGTTCAGAGGGAATTCACCGAAAAACTTAAGGTAAGTCACTTATGATCATTGTCAATAATATTGAATTATCATTGAGTATTTCGACTAGATTACATATTTTTGAGGTAAACTTTGAGGATTTGGGTGTAGGAATTTTAAAATAAGATTTGAGGATTTGAAGGTCGAGTTGATGTCGTAATTTGGTAAAATCGGTATAGTTGGACTCGCGGTTGAATGGGCGTTCATATTTTGTAACTTTTATCGGGTTCCAAAATGTGGGGTCCACTGAAAATGTTTTAGTTGAATTTCGGATTTTGTTGAAAGAATTTAGTATTTTCATATGAAATTAATTCTTATAATTTTTGTTGACTGTATCGAATTAATTGTGATTAGATTCGAGGCGTTCGGAAGCCGATTCGTGAGGCAAGGGCATATTGAAATCGAGGATTTGCACGATTTGAGGTAAGTAATATTTCTAAACTTGGTTCTGAGGGTATAAACCCCGAAAATACGTGTTATGTGATTTGTTGGAGGTAACACATGCACATGCTAGGTGACGGGCGTGTAGGCGTGCACCATAGCAATTGTGACTTAATTGATTCTGTGGAGTTGCATAGTCAAATACTCATGTCATTATCCACATATCCTCCACGTGTTTGAAGAAATTGAGATGAGACTCATGTTAAAGATCATGTTTAGGCTACGTGCTGATATTTTTGGGATCCACAGAGGTCTTATTGCTATTGAATTACTATAATAGTCACATCTATCATTTACATATCATATCTCAATCTCTGTTGTCATTCATTGATATATCATATTATCATGTCGGGTTAATTTTTATGTCATTGAGAGCCCGAGAGACTGGAGATTTTGAGTGATATTTATGGGATTGGACTGCACGCCGCAACATATTATATTTATTTTTGCCTGGATCTGACTATTATAGTGCTTGAGCTGAAGGAGCCCCTTCGACGTCTGCACCCTCCACAGTAAGCGCGGTTGATGTTATATTGAGGGATGTATCTTCCCTGAGCATAGATCTTGCCCGAAGCATTTTATATTGAGGGATGGATCTTCCCTGGACATAGATCTTGTCCGAATTATTTATATTTGGGGATGGATCTTTCCCTGGCTGTATTGGCCTTATACATTACTGGGTGACTAACTGTCAATTGATATATATATATATATATATATATATATATATATGGGGGATGGATCTTCCCTGGGCTGGATTGGCCATATACAATACTGAGTGATTGAGTATTTTGAAATTTTGAGTACATGAGGTTTCCACTGAGGTGCATCACATACTGCACGTAGATATAAGGATGTCATATTTCTCATATCATTCAAAATCGATCTATTTTACTTGTACTGAGTTTAACTGTTGAACTTGAAAGCATGCCTACATTTCTGAAATGTTATTTCTATATTGGACTGTACCTGTTGAGCTCGTCACTACTTTCAGCACAAAGGTTAATCTTGTTACTTATTGAGTACATGGGGTCGGTTGTACTCATACTACACTCTGCACTTCGTGTGCATATTTAGGTACTTCCGGATACGGCGATTGCTAGATTTCAGAGTTTTATCTGTTGGAGATTATCGAAGTAGCTGCTTGGCGTCCGCAGACCTTGCCTCTCTTTCCTTTCAGTTATTTGTACTGTTCTACATTGTATCAGTCAGACTATGTTATCATTTTGATGCTCATGTACTCAGTGACACCGGGTTTTGGGAATGTATTTGCAAGTATTTGTGAGATTTGTTTTAAATTTAATTATTAAGTTTTCAAACTTAAAAGAAATCGTGGTTTATTGAGGTTGTCGGCTTGC
>AWOL01S0134814.1:0-14124 GCA_000715115.1 Nicotiana otophora
TTATCTCATTTTTGGTCCTACATTAGTTTGCTTACGATGTATTTTTACGTACGAAAATATAGGCTGTAACATCTTACAACTGAGCTCTACCACACGATCTAGAGTAAGAAGAATGAGTGACAGTCCGAAATGTCCTGTAGCCTCATGCTTATAGGTGTGGTGCGCAATACACCCATAAACAAGACTCTACTAGACACGACTTGTAGACTCCCTAGGACAGAACTGCTCTGATACCACTTTTGTCACGACCCAAACCGATGGGCCACGACGGGCATCCGGTACCTTACTCAACCGAGTACCAACATAATGTATCCTTTCATATCATACTATCATAGAAAACTGAGGCGAAAAGGCTACCGTGAGATAAGTAGAATACAACATGTAATACCAACTTATACATAAGACATACGGGCCTATAAGACCAAAATAATCACTGGTACACTGAACATAGGCCGACAAGGCCATACAATCTTTTATGTACATGCCATCTGTCTACAAGCCTCTAAGAATACATAATTGTTATAAAGGTCGGGACAGAGTCCCGCCATACCAAACAATACATGTCTAAATCATACTGACCAAACAAGCAACTCCGGGGCAAATGGAGCGCACCAACATCTTCCGCTAAGCTGATAGCCTACTTAGAGGGCTCTCGACCTGTCTATCGGGACCTGCGGGCATGAAACACAGCGTCCCCAGGAAAGAGGGACGTCAGTACAAATAATTTACCGAGTATGTAAGGAATGAAAATGAGTAAATAATAGACATGAGAGAAATATGGAGTAAAAGACTCAACATGTACGTCTGCAGAGCTCTGTGAATCATTTCACTTTTTATAATGTCATGCGTATGAGTATAAATGCCATACCTTGCATAGGTGTATGCGTTCATAACATCATCAAGCCTCTTAGGGCATCCCATCATATCATCTCGGCCACTGTGGGCAAAATCATCAACGTATACCAGCTGATCAGGGGGTGGTGCGTATATAACGCCGTAACTATTTTCCATTTCCCATATACATATAATATATGCATATATAATGCCATCTGGTCATGGGTCAATGTACATGTATAAATGCATGAAATGCATAAGAAATACGTTAATACGGTTTCTTAGAATGTCAAAAGGTCATTATGCCTTTGATTAAAATCATGAAATAAACTATATCAACTTACGTATTTTCTAAGACCCATGAACGGATGATAGAATAATATGACACATGGGTAATCAAGAACATAATCATCTCTAGTATTTCTATGAATAGAGTCATTTAGGGGAATTGTGCATTTGCTCATTTCGTTTTTATCGTATAGATAATGCCAAAAGAAAGAGTGGATAGCCTTAATATACGTGAGCCGATTCTCTTGATAATCCCTTTAACATACGTCAATTGCGACAACACGTAACGACAGATAGAAGTAGGGAAAAATCCGTATGATATACTTGAGAAAGATTGCACCCTACTCCCTTATAATTACAAAATCTCACATTGCTTGGAATTGTTGAAGATCTTACGTGATTACATGATATATGCAGATGCATATATGAATTACTCACGTTACCTACCATCTTACTTACAAAGTCTTAATTACTCCCTTAATGCTTGAGATGATGTGGACCCCACTTTATGTGGATGACTTAGCCAACCATTGTTCTACTAATTATGCCACATAGTTTGCAAACCAAAGAGTCATTTATCTCCTAATTTGATTTGCTGCCACGTTGAGCCCTTTAGGCTTATCCAATAATTATCCACTTAATTCCTTAATTACATGGTTAATCTCCCATTAAACCAATAATTAACCAATTACCTATATAATTAAGAATTATCTTAAATTACTTAAAATACTACTCACTTTTAACACACTTTATACACCTCACTATCATGGCCATATGGTACTTGTATGGTATTAGTCCATAAATACCGGGTATTTTATCTCGGGCCGTATTTTATCTCAAAATGTCAAACTTCGACGAAATTTATTTTCTTCGATTTGCTTACCCTTTCTCCTTCACGAATTTACTCATCACGTATTTGAAATAGGATAATGCTTATAATTTCAAAATAACCTTATTACCGAATTCACGTCGATTAACTTACGACTAAATTTTAACGTACAAAAATACGGGATGTAATATCTCGTTTCCAAGCTTTCATCAATTTACTTATGGCATACTTTTACGTACGAAAACATGTGGTGTAACTACTAGAACTGGAGTGGTGGGCAAAGAAGTCTTGAGCTTCTGAAAGCTCTCCTCGCACTCCTCTGACAACCTGAAAGGAGCACCCTTCTGGGTTAATTTGGTCAAGGGCGATGCAATAGATGAGAAAACCTCCACAAAACGACGGCAATAGCCCACCAACCCAAGAAAGCTCCGAATCTCCGTGGCTGAGGATGGTCTGGGCCAACTCTGCAGCGCCTCTATCTTTTTCGGATCCACCTCAATACCCTCACTCGACACCACGTGCCCCAAGAACGCCACTAAACTAAGCCAAAACTCACACTTGGAGAACTTTGCATAAAGCTTCTCCTCCCTCAATCGTTGTAACACAATCCTCATATTTTGAGCATGCTCCTCTTGGCTACGAGAGTACACCAGGATGTCATCAATGAATATAATAATGAGCGAGTCGAGATAAGGCTGAAACACACTGTTCATCAAATGCATGAATGCTGCTGGGGTGTTGGTCAGCCCTGAAGACATCACAAGGAACTCATAATGGCCATATCGGGTCCTGAAAGCTGTCTTAAGAATACCTGAATCCCAAATCTTCAGCTGGTGATACCCCACCATCAAATCAATCTTGGAGAACATCATCGCTCCTTGAAGCTGGTCAAACAAATCATCCATACGCGACAAAGGATACTTGTTCTTGATTGTGACCATGTTCAATTGTCTGTAATTAATGCACATTCATATAGTACCATCCTTCTTCTACACAAATATAACTGGTGCACCCCAAGGTGACACGTTAGGCCGAATATACCCCTTATCAAGTAGTTCCTAAAGCTTCTCCTTCCACTCCTTCAACTCCGCCTGTGCCATACTGTACAGTGGAATAGAAATGGGCTAAGTGCCCGGCACCAATTCAATACCGAAATCAATATCACTATAGGGCGGCATACCCGGCAGGTCTGCAGGAAACACATCCGAGAAATCTCACACCACCGGAACAGAATCATTAGCGGGGGCCTCTACACTAATATCCCTCACAAAGTCCAGATAAGATAGACAACCTTTCTCAACCACCCGCTGAGCTTTCGAGTATGAAATCACTCTACTAAGAACATAGTCTATAGAGCCGCTCCACTCAACCCTTGGAAACCCCAGCATTGCCAATGTCACTGTCTTAGCGTTACAATCTAGAACAGCATGACATGGAGACAGCCAATCCTTACCCAAAAATCACGTCAAAATTGACCATACTAAGAAACAAGAGATCTACTCTGGTGTCCAAACTCCCAATAGTCACCACACGTGACTGATATACACGGTCCACAATGATAGTATCACCCACTGGAGTGGACACATGAACAGATGAAACTAGAGACTAGCGAGGCATATCCAGATAATGAGCGAAATACAAGGACACATATGAATCATTGGAACCAGTGTCAAATAATAGAGAGACATCTCTATGGCACACTGAGACAATAACTGAAATCATAACATCCAAAGCAATGACATCTGGTTTGGAAGGAAAATCATAGAAACGGGCCTGCCCGCCACCTGATCGGCCTCCCCTTCTCGGGCAACCCCTAGATGACTGGGCTCCACCCCGAGCTGGCTGAGCGGGTGGTGAAGAAACTAGTGCTGATGTCAGAGACTGGCTCCTCTGCTCAGTCAGACCTCCTGTAAGGCGGGGACAATGTCTCTTGATGTGGACAAACTCTCCACACTCACAGCAACTACCCGGTGCTAGTGCTGGGGACTAAAAGGAGCTCCGAGCACCAGGATAACTAGTAGAAGGACCTGGCATATACGAGCCCTGACCCGATGGAGCGTGGGACGAACACTAAGCTGAGAGGGCACTGAGAGATGAATCACCCTGCTGATAACTACGTGAACCATGGCCAGATGATGCACCACGGTGAACTGGCCGAGCCTTCTGAGCATATCTGAATGGACGGCCTCTATCGTGCTGGAACTGACCCCCAGAAAGAGCACCGCTAAATCCACCCTGTCCACGAGTACTCTTTTCCTCTCTCTCAACCCGTTCCTAGCTGTGAACCATCTCAATCTGATGAGCAATGTCGGCAACCTCATCAAAACTAGCACCAGACACACTCTCTCTAGTCATAAGCAATTGTACCTGAAAAGTGAGGCCATCTATGAACCTCCTGATCCTCTCTCTGTCTGTGGGAACCAACCAGATAGCATGACGGGCCAACTCAGAAAATCTCATCTCATACTGCATCACAGACATATCACCCTGACGAAGCTGCTCAAACTGTCTGCGCAACTCCTCTCTGTGGAACTAAGACACGAACTTCTCCAAGAAAAGAACAGAGAACTACTGCTATGTAAGGGGTGTTGCGCCGATCGACCTATGCCTCTTGTAAGCCTCCCACCAACTGAAGGCAGCCCAGAGAACTAAAAGTAGTGAATGAGACCCTACTAGTCTCCAGAATACCTGCCGTACAGAGTAACCACTGACACCTGTCCAAGAAACCCTGTGCATTCTCTCCCTCTGTACCACTATAAGATAGAGGTCGGAGCCTCACAAACCTCTCTAATCTACGCTTCTCATCCTCAGGCATAGATGGAACCACATAATCCTAAACAGCGACAACCGGCTGGAGTGGTGGTGGCCCCGGTGTTTGGAATCCTTGTACCACCCGCTCTGGTGTGCGGGCGGCGGGAGTCTGAGCGCCTTCCCCGGCCTGAGAAGTGGCTGTTGCGACCGGAATAGAAACCGCCTGAGCAAGACTAGTTCACGTGGTCAGAATCTGACCTAAGGCCTCCTGAAGGCCTGGAATCACAATAGGCACAGGTGGTNTGAACCATGGCCAGATGATGCACCACGGTGAACTGGCCGAGCCTTCTGAGCATATCTGAAAGGAGGGCCTCTATCATGCTGGAACTGACCCCCAGAAAGAGCACCGCTAAATCCACCCTGTCCACGAGTACTCTTTTCCTCTCTCTCAACCCGTTCCTAGTCTCCAGAATACCTGCCGTACAGAGTAACCACTGACACCTGTCCAAGAAACCCTGTGCATTCTCTCCCTCTGTACCACTATAAGATAGAGGTCGGAGCCTCACAAACCTCTCTAATCTACGCTTCTCATCCTCAGGCATAGATGGAACCACATAATCCTAAACAGCGACAACCGGCTGGAGTGGTGGTGGCCCCGGTGTTTGGAATCCTTGTACCACCCGCTCTAGTGTGCGGGCGGCGGGAGTCTGAGCGCCTTCCCCGGCCTGAGAAGTGGCTGTTGCGACCGGAATAGAAACCGCCTGAGCAAGACTAGTTCACGTGGTCAGAATCTGAGCTAAGGCCTCCTGAAGGCCTGGAATCACAATAGGCACAGGTGGTGCTTAACCTAGTCCCACATACTCATCAACAACTAGTGCCTTCTCCTGAACTAGGACAACTGGTGGGTCTACAGGTACTGCCCCACCTACTATGCGGGCTGCACCTCTGCCCCTACCGTGACCTATACCGCGATCTCGACCTCTTGCGGCCCTGGCTGGTGGTACTGGTGGATGTCTATCTTGCCTCGTAGTACGAGTCCTCACCATCTATGAGAGAATGAAACAACAGATGTTTAGTCACCAGAATCAACAGATTCGCACGACAAGAATTCAAGAATATGAAGTTTTTCCTAAGGGTTCTGCAGCCCCTCGAAGATAAGTACAGACATCTTCGTATCCATCCGCAAGACTCTACTAAACCTGATCATGACTTGTGAGAGCTATGTAAACTAGGCTATGATACCAATTTGTCATGGGCGGAAACCTAACCCGTCATGATGGCGCCTATCGTGATACTAGGCAAGCTGACATTTCCAAAACACTTTTTACATTTAACATAAATGAATTAAGACATTTAAAATAATCGGAGTTTTTCATAAAAATGGGGTAAAACC
The DNA here is from genome assembly GCA_000715115.1 of Nicotiana otophora. Taxonomy (NCBI): domain Eukaryota; kingdom Viridiplantae; phylum Streptophyta; class Magnoliopsida; order Solanales; family Solanaceae; genus Nicotiana; species Nicotiana otophora. Next base: position 6,096 of record AWOL01S0134814.1, read on the forward strand.
CAAAACATAAGTGCAGAAATATACAACCCTAAGGCTCGTTGTGGCATGCAACCCGATATATATATACATATAGCTTACAGCCCGACACTCAGGCCCTAACTCAGTCACCAACTTCTCTAGTCTCTCGGGCTCTCAGAAATCACAAAGATCAGCCCAAAAAACAAATAACACAGTGTATCAACAAGAATCAAGAAGAGACTGAGATATGATACGCAAGTAAAATCATGACAGAGTACAAGACAACAATTATCAAATACTTCAACAAGTACGCAACCTCTGGGGGGTCCCAATAGTACCATAACATAGCCTAAGCATGATTTCTAACATGATTTGCAGTAAAATTTCTATAACACAGAGAGAACATGTGATTAACAATAGGCTATTCGATGGTACAGTCTCACGGGGCGGACCAAGTCACAATACCCTACGGTGTACGCCCACACGCCCGTCACCTAGCATGTGCGTCACCTCCGAAATAGTCACATCGTACCCAAAATCCTGGGTTTCATACCCTCAGGACCAGATTTAAGACTGTTACTTACCTTAAACCGTGCAAATATCCTACTCCGCAATGATTTTACCCCTTCAATCAGTCTCCAAATGCCCTGAATCTAGCCACAAGCAGTACGAGATAATTAATATAGGTTAAAGGAATCAATTCCACAAGAAAAATATTAAATTACAAGCTAAAATGCGAAATTGGTCAAAAGCCGGCCCCACGTGTCAAAATCCGATAAAAGTCATAAAACCCGAAAGCCCATTAACTCACGAGCCTAACCATACCAAAATTACTCAAATCTGATAACAGCATCCCATTCACAACCTCAAAATTCTAACTCAAGAGTTCTTCCTCCTTTTTCCCAATTTCTCACACCAAATCACAAATTAGATGATAGAATTAAAGATGCAATCATGGAATTTAACAAAAACCAAGTAGGAATCACTTACCCCAATCAACTCCACAAAATGTCCTTCAAGAATCGCTCAATTCCATGCTCTCTAGCTCAAAATACGAAAAATGGGTTCAACTCTCGTTTTTGAAATTAATACTGTTTGCCGAGATTTCCTTCTTCATAAATGAGACCGTCCTCTCGCATTCGCGTAGACCAACTCAGACTGCCTCCTAGTTAAATCTTCGCGAACGCGATCAATGCTTCACAAACGCGAAGCTTTACAAGCTCAACTCATCGTGAACGCGGCCCATACCTCGAGCATGCGTAGACCAAAGACCTGGGGTCCCCAATTGCCTCACTTTTCTTCGCGAACGCGACTCCACTCATGCCTTTGCGTTGACGCAGACCATACCTTCGCATTCACATCCTCTTCTTCACGAACGCGAAGAAAAGAATCTTCCTAGCTCACATTAACCCTTCGCAAACACGAGGCTCATCTCGCGAGCGCGTAAGAGGAAACCAAAAAATACATACCAGCAGATATCAGCCATCAACCAAAGTCAAAAAATGATCCGTTAATCACTCAAAACTCACCCGAGGCCCCCGGGACCTCAACAAAGTTACCATCTATTCCCAAAACACTATACGAACTTAACTGAATCCTCAAACCACCTCATATAACATAAAAAATAGGAATCACTCTCCAATCTAAACTTAATGAACTTTAAAATTTCCAAATTCTACAAACGATGCCGAATCATCCCAAACCACATCCGATTGATCTCAAATTTTGCACACATGTCATATTAACATTATGGACCTACTCTAACTTCCAGAATCAGAATTCGACTATGATATCAAAAAGTCAACCCCCAGGTCATACTTCTCAAAAATTGGACTTTTGCCATTTTAAGCCTAAATTAGGTACAGACCTCAAATTCATATTTTGGACACGGTCCTAAGCCTAAAATCACCCAACGGAGCTAAAGGAACCAATAAACTCCATTATGGAGTAGTCTTCACACACTTTCGACTATAGTCAAATCCTAAGACTTAACTTCTGTTTTAGGGACTAAGTGTCCCAAATTACTCTGAAACCAAAAGCAAGACCTCCCGGCAAGTTACATAAGCAAAAACAGATACGGAAAAAATAGTAAATAGGGGATCGAGGCTAATACACTCAAAACGACTAGCCGGGTCGTTACATGTACATCTGGGAAGGATGCTCTAATGCTGTAATACTTTTTATTAGAATATCTTGTATCATAAGTTATTCTATTGATTTCTGGGTCAATAGTTTTGATTGTAGAGATTGCTTTTCCTATTAGCAAGGATTTTATTTTACTAATTGTTTCGAAAATTTCCTTTGAAGCTTTTGATAATTTTTCAGAGGAATCTCCTTTTTCCTTTAAAGCATTATATTCGGCTTCAGTAAAACTTAAATTATTTTGTAAATTATGAAGCTCTATGGCTTTATTGTGTTTTACTAGTACTAGCTTGGTTGGAAGCTGTATTAGAGATGGTTAACTTAGTTTTAAGTCGATCTTCTATCTTCCCTAGAAGTTCATCTGTAAAGTCAAATTTTTCATTTAACTGAGGGAATATTTCTTTGGCGAATTCTGAAAGTTTTATTATTGGATGTGTTTCAATAGTAGGGGTCTTTATGGATTTTGTGGGGATTCCTAGTTTATTGGCATCTTTTAATTGGTTTGATACTACATGTAATAGGTTATTTGTGTAATTGTTTTGTACAATAAGTTTATTTATTTGTTTGTTTGTGGTCCACTTTCTGTGTGGGCGCTTTATCTTTTGAAAGGAGAAGCTGTAATTACTTTACTTTGGGCTGGTATTAGAATTTCTTCTAATGGTGGAGTAGTGGCTTCTATTATACCTTTATTTATGGTATACCACTAATTAACTAACATTTGCAGGGATTCCTTTTGATTTGGAATATGTCCTGTTATTTCTAACCATTTAAAGAATTCAATATTGCGTTTCATTCTTTTTAAATCTTTAATACTTTTATATTTAAAACATAATCTTTGTTTTAAGGAATATATATCTACGTACCATTTTCTATTAATAATATTGTTGGGGTGTAACCACTGAGCATCTAGACTTTTCCAATCTATTTCAAAGTCATCGACTCGGATTACTGTTAATTGATCAATTGTCTCTGCAACTGGGCTTCTTGGGGTAGCTACAAAGGATCTATTTTGATAAATAACTTGGGGAACAGTTTTGATAAAATCTACCCCTTTGAGTTTTGTGTTAATTTCTTCAGTTAACTCTTCATTACTTTTGTTACTTCCATTACCTCCGGGGGTTTGCAAGAAGAAGGTCTAGTAAAAGACATTCTTCTACTGGAAGAAACTTCACTAGCTGAGCTAGATCTTAAAACTTTTAAGTCAATGACTCCTGTTGGATATTGAATGACTTGTTCGATGAAAGAACTCTCATGTTCATATTTTGGTTGGGTGATGGCATCAAAACTCCATTCATCTTTTGTCAAAATTTTATCCCACTGAATCATTATAGGGACGGAAGTGTTACTATGTTCTTGATGTGCTTCCATAAGCATAGTAACTCCTTTATTACTTTCGATTTTACCTTTTGGAGCTAAGGTTGTTTTCATTAGTCTGTAATACGCTCTATATATTATAGCTATCTCTCTTGTATTAACTTTGCTATTCATATTTTTGGTTTTAATATTTAGAGTTAAGGTATCCAAAACGTTCTGGTCATTTATGTCAACTGAAAAGTTTGGATAATAATTAAAGTATACCGGGCCTTGTGCTAGGTTACTTTGCAGAACTTCTAATAATTAATCAGCCAACTTTAGTAGTCTGTCATCTCTTAATAAGAGACAGAGAGGGGTGTCTAAACCTAATCTATATAAAGGTTTGACTGCCACTTGTACTAATCGAATGTGAAGGAAATTAGATTTCTTTCTATATTGTTGAATATCTTGTGCTTCTAATAACTTGATTGTATCTGTCACGACCCAAACCGATGGGCCATGACGAGTTCCCGAGTCCTACCTGTCGAACACCCTTAAGCATGCGTCTAAGATATAAACATCAATAACATCTGCTGAATTACGAAAATAACATGCGTAAGGGAAACCTGTCCAGAAGACATATACGTGCGGAATTTGTAGGGCGAGCCGACAAGGCTGCCATAGACAACTATATATCTAACTATACATACTATCTATAAACCTCTAATAGAATATATATTTGTACAAGGACGGGATTGGGCCCCGTCATACCCATATAAACAAACATATCGTACCAAAATGAAGAGCAACCCTGGATCAAATGGAGCACACCAACTCTCACTGATCAATGATCCTAATAAAGGGGACCGTCAGTTTGTCTACTTGCACATACGGGCATGAAACGCAGGCCCCGGGAAATAGGGTATTAGTGCGAATAATGTACTGAGTATGTAAGGCATGAAAATCAGTACATAAAAGACATAGATGAAGCATGGAATAAAGAATTCTGTATGTAAGTCTAAATAACTTTGTAAATCTTGAAACACTTATAATGTCATGCATATGCATATAAATGTCGTGTCATGCATAGGTATAGGTATACATAATATCATCAAGACTTTGAGGGCATCCCATCATATCATCTCAGCCACTGTGGGTAAAATTATCAACATATACCAACTGATCAAGTGGTGGTGCGTATATAACGCCATAACCTTTTCCCATATCCCATATACATATAATATACGCGTATATAATGCTATCTGGTCATGGGTAATGTACATGTATAAATGAGTGAAATGCATAAAAATACGTTAATAAGATCACTATACCTTTCGGATAAACTTTATCACTACGTACTTTTCTGAGACCCATGAACAGAAGATATAATAATAATTCACATGGGAAATCAAGAACATAGGCACCCTTAGTAATTTTATGAATAGAGTCATTTATGAAAGTCATTTATGAATATTGTATGAACCACGCCAAAAAGAAAGAAGGGATAGCCTTAACATACCTGAGTCAATTCTCTTGACAATCCCTCTAACACACGTCAACTGCAACAAAACATGTGATGGCAAGATCGGAGTAGGGAAAAAATCTGTATGATGTTCTTGAGAAATATTGCACCGTACTCCCTTATAATTGTAAAATCTCACATTGCTTAAGATGCTATGAAATCTTGTTTGAATTGTTGAAGATGCTATAAAATCTCACGTTTTGAATTGTTGGAAGATGCTATGAAATCGTTGTTTGAATTCTTGAAGATCCGTACTTTAGCATTTGATATATGCTACAATAGAGAGGCCTTATATTAGAGAGTCCTTTTGAATTAGAGAGGCCATATATTGAATGGGTGTGGGGACCACTGCATGTGGTAGTTTAGCCACATAACCCTTACAAGAGAGTCATAAATGGGGATGGGGGGTGCTTCCACATTTGACTCTCTTGTAAGGGNATATTGTATGAACCACGCCAAAAAGAAAGAAGGGATAGCCTTAACATACCTGAGTCAATTCTCTTGACAATCCCTCTAACACACGTCAACTGCAACAAAACATGTGATGGCAAGATCGGAGTAGGGAAAAAATCTGTATGATGTTCTTGAGAAATATTGCACCGTACTCCCTTATAATTGTAAAATCTCACATTGCTTAAGATGCTATGAAATCTTGTTTGAATTGTTGAAGATGCTATAAAATCTCACGTTTTGAATTGTTGGAAGATGCTATGAAATCGTTGTTTGAATTCTTGAAGATCCGTACTTTAGCATTTGATATATGCTACAATAGAGAGGCCTTATATTAGAGAGTCCTTTTGAATTAGAGAGGCCATATATTGAATGGGTGTGGGGACCACTGCATGTGGTAGTTTAGCCACATAACCCTTACAAGAGAGTCATAAATGGGGATGGGGGGTGCTTCCACATTTGGGGGAGGGGGGGGTAGTATTATCCAACAATTTCTTAATTAATTAGGTAATCTCCCATTACCCAATAATTAACTAATTACCCACATAATTAAGAATTATCTCAAATTACTTAAAATACTTCTCACTTTTAACACACTTTATGTACTCTATTATCGAAGTCATGGGGTACCTTGTATGGTACTAATCCATATATACCGGGTATTACGGCTCGGATCGTATTACATCCCAAATTGACAAATTTCAACGAAACTCATTTTCTTTGATTCATTCACCCTTTAACCTTCACGGCACTTACTTATCGCCTGCTATAAATAGCATAAATGTTTATAAACTCAAGATAATCTCATCCCTGAGTCTACGTCGATTATCTGAAGACGAAACTTTAACGTACGAAAACGCGAGATGTAACATCCTTCCCCCTTAGAAACATTCATCCTCGAATGTTTAACTTCTCCGGATCCATTAAAATTTTGGCAGAGTCGCCTTTGTAACAATACTACTATCAATCCTTCATGTAGAGAACTCAATAATTCAACGCCACATATTGCCAGAATCATCACTCACAACAATAGCCTTACACGACCAATGATAATAACTAATATAAGAATCCATACACGTACCTTAAGGCTGTGATGTCTCAATCGGATCCTTCTTTGGAAGAGGAAATAAGTGAGGATACCTAAACTTCATATCTTCTTCGGCTTCCCAAGTCATTTCTTCCACATTATTTTTTCACCAAAGTACTTTAACCGAAGCTACGTCTTTAGTCCTCAATCTCCGAACATGTCTGGCTAATATAGCAATGGGAGTTTCCTGACATGATAACTGCTATGTGACCTGAATATCGTCAACTGACACAACTCTAGAAGGATCTCCTATAGATTTACCAAGCATAGACACATGAAAGACTAGATGTATAGACTCCAAGTCAGAAGGCAAGTCTAACTCATATGCTACCTGGCCTACCTCGCATATGATCTTATATGGTCCAACGTACCGAGGGCTAAGTTTTCCTCTCTTTCTGAACCTCATAATGCCTTTCATCGGTGATACCTTTAGGAATACCCAATCGTCAACCTCAAACTCCAAGTCCCGTTGTCGATTATCTGCATAAGATTTCTGACGGCTTTGAACTGCTAATAGCCTTTCATGTATAAACTTAATCTTCTCAATTGCCTGTTGTACCAATTCAAGTCCTACTAACTTAGTCTCTCTAACATCGAACTATCCTATACGCGAACTCACTAAGAAGAAGATGATCATCCCAGCTACCCTTTAAGTCTATCACACAAACCCGTAACATATCCTCAAGTGTCTGAATAGTACGCTCAGCTTGTCCGTCTATCTGGGGATGAACTGTCGTACTAAGACTTACCTGAGTCCCCAATCCGAGTTGGAAAGACCTCCAGAAATTAGCCGTAAACTGAGCTCCTCTATCCGAGATAATATCAATAGGGACACCATGAAGTCGTATTATCTCCTTAATGTAAAGCCTTGCATAATCCTCTATGGAATATGTAGTCCTAACAGGCAGAAAATGGGCTGATTTTATAAGTCTATCAACAATCACCCATATAGAATCGAACTTACGCTAGGTACGAGGTAAACCTATGATGAAATCCATATTGATTACTTCCCACTTCCAAGTTGGAATCTCTATAGCCTGCAATAATCCACCGGGTTTTGGATGCTCAATCTTAACCTGCTGACAGTTAGGGCACTGAGCAACAAACTCCGCTATATCCTTTCTCACTCCGTCCCACCAATATATTTCCCTGATATCGTGATAGATCTTTGTTTCTCCTAGATGGATAGAATAACGAGAATAATGAGTTTCTCCCATAACCTGTCGGCGCAGCCCTGCAACATTAGGGATACATAATCGTCCTCATTATCTGAGGACCCCATCTCTTCTAATTTCAAATGGTGTCTTCTCTTACAGAGGGGTTGTATCCCTATAATGAGCTAATACATGATCCTCATACTGGTGTTCCTTCGCTTCAGTTACTAAAGAGGATGTTGCCGTGTCATGAATAGTAATTCTAGTATCACCTGAATCCAACAATCGAACTCCAAGACTAGCTAGCTGATGAATCTCATGGGCTATTACCCTCTTCTCTGGCTATAAACATGACAGGCAACCCATTGATCTACGGCTGAGGGGGTCGGTTACTACATTCGCCTTCCCCGGATGGTATAAAAT
>AWOL01S0134894.1:0-10762 GCA_000715115.1 Nicotiana otophora
ACCTTTCGGTACGGTGGACTGCTGACCTGAAGTCTGACCTTGATAGCCTGAAGGCCCACTGAAAGAACCCTGAATATCTGGTGGACGGTAGGAGCTCTCTGGAATGGCGCTGAAATAAGGCCGCAATGGAGCACCCCAAAGAAGCGGCGGTGTTGGATATGCGGGCCTGTTAGACTTACCCCTCACAAACTGACCCTTACCCCCAGCCAGGGCATCACTGAAATCTACAAAATATCAAAACCGCTTATCCCTCATCGCTTGCTCTCAGCTCTACTGACAGAGACCCTCGATCCTCCGAGCTATCTCCACAACTAGCTCGTAAGAAGTCCCTATCTCAACCTCTCAAGAAATAGTATCCTGGATACCAGAGTGCAAACCGGCAACAAACCTCCACACTCTCTCTGCATCAGTAGGAGTATCATAAGTGCATGGCGAGACAACTCAAAGAATCTCGCCTCATAGTCGGTCACCGACATCTGGCCCTGCTGGAGCTGCTCGAACTGAAATCGCAAATCTTCCCTCTAAGAGGGTGGAATATATCTGTCCAGGAAGAGGCGTGTGAACTGGTCCCAAGTCATTGGAGGAGAACCTACTGGTCTGCCGAGAAGATAGGACAACCACCATCTATGGGCCCGACCCTCCAGCTAAAAGGTGGTAAAGTCCACCCCATGGGACTCCAATATCCTCATGTTATGCAGTATGTCCCGGCACCAATCAATAAAGTCCTGGGGTCCTCATGTCGCTCAGCTCCAAAGACAAGAGGATGTAACTTGGTCCATCTGTCTAATAGTTACTGCGGATCGCCGGCCGAAGCTGGTCTGGGCTCAGGTATTGCTGCTATAACTGGCTGAGCTCCACCCATGGGTAGGCACCTCGTTCTGCTCCTCAATAATAAGTTCCTCTACTGGACCCAATAGTGGCACAACTGGAATAACTCTAGGATATCCTCTCCCTCTACCACGAGCTGGAGCCCTCCCTCGGCCTCTAGCAACAGGGGGAGTAGCTCCTCCATGATCAGGTACATCTGTCGCGCGTGTCCTCACCATCTGGGAGATAATAAGAGAAAGATACTTAGCACAACATCAACTGCACGATAAGAGATGGAAAGAGAGTTGTTTCCTAACACCCTACAGCCTCTCGAAGATAAGTAAGGACGTCTCCGCAATGATCTGTAAGACGTTTTTAGGCCTGCTCATAACTTGTGAGACCTACGTGAGCCTAGTGCTTTGATACCATGTTGTCACGACCCAGTTTCTCCTACAGGCCGTGATGGAGACCAACGTCGCCGCTATGCAAGCCAACGGTGAACTAATCAAGTGATTACCTTTTTTAATAAAATTTACAAGTAGTTGAACTCTATTTATTAAGAAAATGAGGAGCGGAACAAGTTAATAAAGTAAAACGAAGGCTAATGAGTGAGCAAATACAGTGACATAAATACTCCAAAACCATAAGGTCTACTAGTAAGTATTCCAAGACCTGGTGTCACAAGTGTATGAGCAACTAGTAGAATATACAAAACTCTAACTAATGTCTAAAATAGAAGTAGACAGAAAATAGATGCAAAAGAGAGACTCTAGGTGCTGTAGAATGACTCAGGAAGCAACTCACCACTAGGCCTTTGGGTAACGGGGGTGCGCGCCGATATGACTGCCAAATGCACCTGCCTCAGATCCTGCATGATTATTGCAGAAGTGTAGCGTGAGTACATAAACAACATGTACCCAGTAAGTATCTAGTCTAACCTCGAAGAAGTAGTGACGAGAGGTCGACATCGACACTTACTATGGGCTAACAATAGAATACAGTAATTCTAAATAAGCATGAGTTATGTAAATAGTAATAATAACTCAATTACAAGCAGTGAATAAATAATTCTTTCACTAATAGTAAATCCCAAGTCAATTTCTGTCATTAAATAATTATAAACTCTCAAGCCATAAAACAATATCAAGTATAATTAGGCTCAGAATATTATCACGTACGATTTATGCTAAGGTAGTACGGCCCGATCCAGAATAATATGTACACTGCCGAGGGTCGAGCAGAATGAACCATAGATGCATCTATTCTACTATCGAGGCATTCGGCCCGCTCCACAAGAAGAGAGAATACTTTATGAACATCCGATTTTAAAGCTATCGCAAGGCTAATACACAAAGAAGCACAATTTCTATTAACGGTCAAGTAACCCATCAAAACTCAAGTAAGTGAAATTCGGTATTTTACAATTCATCTATTAAGTTCCAATATAATTTAGGCACTTTAAGTAACAAGTAGGGTGCAAGCATTTCAAGTATTTCATGATTTGGGGCCTAAACTACCCAAAAATAAGTATAATTAGTAGCTACGCATGGACTCTCGTCACCTCGTGCGTACGTAGCCCCCACAATTAGAAGCAAATAGTAATTTAAATCACCTATGTGGAAAATCCCTTCTTACAAGGTTAAGCAAGAGACTTACCTCGTCTCAAAGCTCATTTTCCAACCCATAATTCGTTTTAAAGCCTCAACTCTGTGCCGAACAATCCGAAACTAGTCAAATGTTATATAAATTAATCAATACATGAGCAAAAGTTCATAATTAACTATTAGATTAATTACCCAACCCAAATTGGAAGATTCATAAAATTCACCCTCGGGACCCCATGCTCGGATTTCAGAAGTTTTTGACGATAAATGTTACCCATAACATCACGAACTCAAATATATAATTTTCACCTAATTCCATAATCATTTTCGTGGTTAAATCATATTTTTATCAAAACTTAGGTTTTTCAACTAAACACATAATTTTCATTTTTTTTCATGTTAAACTATACCCATAATCTATGTATTTAACTTACATTGGATAGAAATTACTTGCCCTCAAGAGCTAGGTGAAACGCCTCTCTCAGAAGTTCCAAAAATCGCCCAAGAAGTGAAATAAATAAGCCAAAATGGCCTAAGTCCCGTATTAAATGGACCCTTATGCTTCCAGCAATTTCTGCTTCTGCGGAGGATCGGCCGCTTTTGCGGCTCCGCATCTGCGACAAAAGCATCTCAGATTTGGCTCTCCCCCAGCTGGCATACTTCCGCATCAGTGGACAATGGCCCACTTCTGCGAGCCCGCGTCTGCGGCGCACGTGCCGAACATGCGGCCTTGCCCACTCCTGCGCTTGCCTTCTTCGCATATGCACTTTCACAGGTGCGGTCCTTGCTCCGCTTCTGCGATCCCTGGGCAGCCCACGCCTGGGCGCTTCTGTGGTCGTTGGCTCGCTTCTGCAAGCTCGTATATGCGGCTAGCTCCTCGCATGTGCGATTTCACCAGAAGCTCTGTTGCTTCAGCCATTTTCTCAAAGTCTACACTACTTCCGTGCATCGTCCGAATGGCATCCGGGGCCCCCGAGGCCTCTTCCAAACATACCAACGAGTTCGAAATCATAAAATGGACCTGCTTGACCTCATGAAGCACGAAAAACAACACCCAAACTAAGAATCACACTCCAAACCAAATCGAATCAACTTATGAACTTCAAGTTCTTCCAACTTGCTCTGAATGCGCCGAATCATACTTAAACTACTCGGAATGATTCCAAATTTTACGTGCAAGTCTTAAATCATCATACAGAACTATTCCTGATATCGGAATCCCAAACAGATCTCGATAACACCAAAACCTACTGCAAACCAAATTTATAGAACTTTAAAACCTTCAATAAGCCAACTTTTAACTTTAGGCGCCGAAAATGCTCATGGGTCATCCAAAACCTGATACGAATACATGCCCATATCTAAAATCATCATATGAACCTATTGGGACCTTCAAATCCCGGTTTCGAGGTCATTTACTAGGAATGTTGACCCAAGTCAAACTTACCTCTTTAAAGCCAATATTAAGGAACTAAGTGTTCTGATTTCAACCCGAACCCTTCCAAACCCGAACTAACCATTCCCGCAAGTCATGAAACAGTAAAAGCACATACGTGGGGTCTTATTTAGGGGAATAAGGATCTAGAAAGAAAAATGATCGGCCGGATCATTACAGAAATAATCTTAATAAGGCAAATCTCATAAATAACTGATAAGAAAATACCGCCAAAATCCCCCAAAATCTTGGTGTCACTAAGTATATAAGCGTCTAAATGACCAGACAGTCTAACTACTAAAAACAACTGTCTAGAAGGATATAATAGTGCAAATAAACTTAAAAGAAGAAGATTCGAGGTCTGCGGACGCCAAGGCAGTTACCTCAATAGTCTCCAAGAAGATGAAGCTCCACAGCTAGCAATCGCCATGCGTAGGAGTACCTGGATCTGCACACAAAGTGCAGAGTGTAGTATGAGTACAACCGACCCAATGTACTCAATAAGTAACACGAATAACCTTGGGCTGAAAGCACTAACGAGCTCAACAAGGTACAGTCCAAATCCATATTATAAAAGTACATGTATGACAGGAAAAATGACAGTAATATCTTAGAGAAACCTCATAAGGAGTTGGTACACAATACAAGAATGTAGACATGTGTTCAAATTAATAGTTTATGCCTAACACGGATAAAATATGCCAAGTATGACTGATATGAGGAATGCTACATCTCTATATCTACATGTCAATGTGCATGTCACATGTAATGCATCACAATGCCGGTCTCATGTATTCCTACTTTCAGAGTACTCAACCTGACTATCTCAACTCTCACGCATCACACTCAGCCACTCAGCATTGTACGGTACCTACACTCACTACTGGTATGTCAGACTCCGGAGGGGCGGATCCTACCCAAGCGCTAATAAACCTACTGTAGTGCGCAATCCGATACCATTATGAATCAATAATACCTGTTGCGTCATGCATTCCGAACCCATCATGAATCAATAAAACTCCCTGCAGCGTGCAGTCTGATCCAATCAAGATCACTCACAATCAGGCCCTCAGCCTCACTCAATCACCAATCCCTCCAGTTTCTCGGGCTCATAACACTTATGCCAATCAGCCCAAAACAATGATACATGATGTAACAATAAATGATAACAAAGACTGAGATATGATACACAAATAATGAATGCGACTGAGTACATAACAACAATTTCAGCAAATAAGTCAACAACAAAAGAACGACCTCTGTGGGTCCCGACACTACCAGCATATAGCCTAAACATGATCTCTAACATAAATTACAGCTCAATTTCTCTAACACATGAAGAAAACATGAATAATAGAAAGATTAAATTACTACACAGCTCCACATAATCAACCGAGTCACAATTACTACAGTGCACGTTTACACGCATGTCACCTAACTTGCGCGTTACCTCAACAACAACATAACATGTATTTCATGGATTTATACTCTCATAACCAAGTTTAGAAATGTTACTTACCTCAAGCCACGTAAATCTCTACTCCAATAAGCCCTTGCCTCGCGAATCGTACTCCGAACGGCTCGAATCTAGCCACAAACAACTCAATACAATCAACACAAGCTATAGGAATCAATTCCATATGCTAAAGCTAGGTTCTTTAACAAAAGTCAAAGGTCAACCCTAGGCCCACATCTCGGAATCCAACAAAATTAACAAAATCTGAACACCCATTCAATAATGAGTCCAACCATACCAAAATTACTCAATTCCGACATCAAATCGTCACTTAAATCTCCAAATCTTACTCTCCAATCCCTAGTCCAAAATTCCCCAAATTCCACCTTAAAAGCACATAATCTAGGTGGAAAATTCAATGGGCATTCAATATTAATGAATAACAATGACCAAAACTGGCTCACCTCTTGAAATCTCGTGAAACCCCTCTCAAAAATCGCCTCCAATCGAGCTCCCAAAGTCTAAAAATAAAGAAATAACTCTAACCCTCGATTTTATATTCTTCCCAGGCATTATTGCATCTGCGGACACCCCAGTCGCACTTGCGGCTCCGCTTCTGCGGAAAAAGGTCACATTCTGTGGAATTTACTTAAGGACCTAACCAGTCGCACCTGCAGCCCAACATTTGCGCCTGCAAGACCGCTTCTACGGTCCACCCATCGCTTCTGCGCGTCCTCTTTTACGCATTCCTCTCTGCTTCTTCGATCGCGAGCCACCTCTACTAAACTCCGCATTTGCGGAAACTCATCGCATCATGCAACCCCTTGTTTGCTTCTCCTACACGACCGCTTCCCAACTCCTACACGACCGCACATGCAACCCCTGGTTTGCTTCTGCAGTCGCGTACCTGCGACCAATCCTCCGCAAGTGCGATGGCACCAGACATCGGCAGCATCAGAAATTCTTCTAAGACCAATTCCAATTCGATTTCCATCCGAGTCATACTCGAGGCCCCCGGGACCCCATCCAAACAAACTGACCCATCCTAAAACATTATACGAACTTAGTCGAGGCCTCAAATTATATCAAATAATATCAAAAACACGAATTGCACCCCAATTCAAGCCTAATGAAACTATTGAATTTCCAACTTTTACAATAGATGCTAAAACCTATCAAACCAACTCCGATTGACCTCCAATTTCGCACACAAGTCATAAATGACGGAACAGACTTATTCCAACTTTCGAAACCAACATTAGAGCCCGGTAACCACAAAGTCAACTCTTGGTCAAACTTCATAACTCTCCAAATTTTAACTTTTCCAACTTTTGCCAATTCAAGCCAAAATCACCTACGGAGCTATTGGAACCATCAAAACTCCATTACGGGGTCATCTACAGATGAGTCAACATCCGATCAACTCTTTTAACTTAGGCATCCAACCTTGAGACTAAGTGTTTCACTTCATTCCAAAACATCCCCGGAACCAAGCAAACCACCCTGGCAAGTTACATAACAATAAACAAATAAATACAGAATATGCAATAAATGGGGGAACAAGGCTATAATACTCAGAACGATCGGCTCGGTCGTTACGGTCTCCCCCTCTTAAATAAACGTTCGTCCTAAAACAGGTCTAGAATCATACCTGGAGTCTTAAATAGTCATGGATATATGTTCTGCATCTCCCGTTCGGTCTCCCAAGTAGCCTCCTCGACTAGCTGACCTCTCCACTGCACCTTCACTGAAGCTATATTCATTGACCTCAACTTCCAAACCTGCCGATCCAAAATGGCCCACATCATAAGTCAAATCCCCATCTAACTGAATAGTGCTGAAGTCCAATACATAAGACAGATCGCCAAAATACTTCTGGAGCATGGAAACATAAAACACTGGATGAACACTCGATAGACTAGGTGGCATTGCAAGATTGTAAGCCACCTCTCCAATCTTGTCAAGCACCTCAAAAGGGACAATTTACTGAGGGCTCAATTTTCCCTTCTTCCCGAACCTCATAACACCTTTCATGGGTGAAACTCTGAGCAATACCTTCTCTCTTACCATATAAGCAACATCACGAACCTTCCGATCGGCGTAGCTCTTCTGTCTAGACTGTGCCATGCGAAGCCGATCCTGAATCAACTTAACATTTTCCAAAGCATCCTGAACTAAGTCAGTACCCAATAGACTAGCCTCACCCTACTCAAACCAACCAACTGGAGACCGAAACTGTCTCCCATACAAAGCCTCATACGGAGCCATCTGAATACTCGATTGGTAGTTGTTATTTTAGGCAAAATCTGCAACCGGCAGAAATTGATCCCAAGAACCTCCGAAATCCATGACACAAGCACGTAGAATATCCTCCAATATCTGAATAGTACGCTCTAACTGTCTGTCTATCTGAGGGTAGAATGTTGTACTCAACTCAACCCGTGTACATAATTCCCGCTGCACTGCTCTCTAAAACTGTGATGTGAACTGCATGCCCCAATCTGAAATGATGGACACCGGCACACCGTGAAGGCAAACAATCTCGCGGATATAGATTTCAGCCAACCGCTCTGAAGAATAGGTAGTCCCAACTAGAATAAAATGCGCGGACCTAGTCAATCCTTCCACAATCACCCAAATAGCATCAAACTTCTTCAAGGTCCGTGGGAGTCCAACTACGAAGTCCATGGTGATACGCTCCCATTTCCACTCCGGAATCTCAAGCCACTGAAGCAAACCGCCTGGCCACTGATGCTCATACTTCACCTGCTGACAATTCAAGAACCGAGCTACAAACTCCACTATGTCTTTCTTCATTCTCCTCTACCAATAGTGCTACCTCAATTCAGGATACATCTTCGTGGACCCCAGATAAATGTAATACTGCGAACTGTGGGCCTTATCAAGAATCAACTCACGTAACACACCTATATTAGGCAAACAAATCTGACCCTGCATCCGCAACACCCCATCACCTCCAATAAAAACCTCCTTGGCATCACCGTACTGAACCGTGTCCTTAAGGACAAGCAAATGAGGGTCATCATACTGTGCTCTCTGATGCGATAATATAAAAAATTCCGAGAAACCACACAAGCTAGAACCCGACTAGGCTCCGAAACATCTAACCTCATGAACTGATTGGCTAAGGTCTGAACATATGATGCAAGCGGTCTCTCACCAACAGGAATAAATGCAAGGCTACCCATACTCACCGCCTTCTTACTCAAGGCATCAGCCACCACATTAGCCTTCTCGGGATGATACAATATTGTAATATCATAGTCATTTAGCAGCTCCAACCATCTCCACTGCCTCAATTTAGATCCTTTTGTTTGAACAAGTGATAAAGACTCTGATGATATGTAAATACGTCACAATACACACCGTAGAGATAATGCCTCTAAATCTTCAATGCATGATCGATGGATGCCAACTCTAAATCATGAACATGGTAGCTCTTCTCATGAGGCTTCAACTAGCGTGAATCATAAGCAATCACTCTACCCTGCTGCATCAAGACACACCCAAAACCAATCCGAGAAACATCACAATACACTGTATAAGAACCCGATGCAGAAGGCAAAACTAGAACTAGAACTGTGGTCAAGGCAGTCTTGAGCTTTTGAAAGCTGTCCTCAAACTCATCCGACCACCTGAATGGAGCACCCTTCTGGGTCAACCTTGTCAAAGGCGCTGCAATGGACGAGAAACACTCCATAAAGTGACGATAATATCCGGCCAAGCCGATAAAACTCCGAATCTCAGTATTCGAATCCACCTTAATCGCCTCACTAGATATCACATGCCCTAAGAACGCCACTGAACTGAGCCAAAACTCACACTCGGAGAACTTGGAATAAATCTTCTCCTCCCTTAACCTCTATAGTACAATCCTCAGATGGTGTGCATCCTCCTCCTGGCTATGTGAGTACACTAGAATATCATCAATAAATACAATAACAAACGAATCAAGATATGGCTGGAATATAGTGTTCATCAGATGCATGAATGTTGATGGGGCATTAGTCAGCCTAAAAGACATCACAAGGAACTCATAGTGACCATAGTGGGTCCTGAATGGCATCTTCAGAATATCTGAGTCCCAAATCTTCAACTGGTGATACTCAAACCTCAAATCAATCTTAGAGAACACTCTCCCTCCTTGAAGCTGGTCAACTAAGTCATCAATGTGTGGCAAAGGATACTTGTTCTTAATTGTAACTTTGTTCAACTGCCTATAGTTAATGCACATCCGCATAGTACCGTATTTCTTCTTCACAAACAGAATTGGTGCACCCCAAGGCGACATACTAGGCCTAATGAACCGCTTATCAAGAAGCTCCTGAAGTTGCTCTTTTAATTCCTTCAACTCTGCTGGTACCATGCGATACGGAGGAATAGAAATAGGCTGAGTGCCCGGCACCAATTCAATACCAAAATCAATGTCCCTGTCGGGTGGCATGCCCGGCAAGTCTGCAGGAAACACATTCGAAAAGTCTCGCACTACCGGTACAGAATCAATAGTAGGAGTATCAACATTAATATCTCTCACAAAGGCCAAATATGACAAACACCCCTTCCCAACCATCCGTTGGGCCTTCAGATATGAAATCACCCTACTGGGAACATAGTCCAGAGAACTTCTCTACTTGATCCTAGGTAACACCGACATCGCCAACGTCACTGTCTTAGCGTGACAATCCAGAATAGCATGACATGGGGACAACTAGTTCATGCCTAGAATTATGTAGAAATCAACCATACTAAGTAATAAGAGATCAAATCTAGTCTCCAATCCCCTAATAGTCACCACACACTACCGATACACACAGTCCACAATAATAGAATCGTCTACTGGCGTAGATACATAAACAGGTGAAACTAAGGACTCACGGGGCATATCCAGATAATGAGAAAAATATGATGATACATACAAATAAGTGGAACCAGGGTCAAATAATATAGAAGCATCCGTGTGGAATACTAAGACAATACATGTGATCACTGCATTTGAAGCAACGACCTCTGGCCTGGCAAGGAAAGCATAGCATCGAGCCTGACCGCCACCTGGACAACCTCCCCTTCTAGGGACACCTATAGCTTCCTAAGCCCCACCCCGATCTGGCTGAGCGGGTGGTGAAGTAACTGGTGCAAAAGTCACAGCCTGACTACTCTACTGAACTGTACCTCCCAAAAGACGCGGACAATACCTCTTCACATGACCAAAATCTCCACACTCAAAGCAACCCCACTCTAACAATGGCAGCAGGTACTGAGGCGGACCCCGAGAACCAGAATAACTAATAGAAGGACCTGGCACAGATGAACCCTGAACTGATGCAGCACGAGATAAACTCTGAGCTGGGAGGGAAGTGAGAGATGACTGACCCAGACGAGCACTGTATGAACCGTGGCTAGGTGATGAACCATGATGAACCGGACGAGCCATATGAGCGG
>AWOL01S0134910.1:1044-16358 GCA_000715115.1 Nicotiana otophora
AAATTTTTGGGAGGATTGCTTTGCAGAGCTTATGTCTGATTATTATGCTCTATTTTAAGTCTAATATATGAAGAAAATAGGGCTTTAAAAGGCCTCTTTGGACGACCGTAAATGGCCCATCTTTGGGCTTTCATTTAAGCAAGTAGGTGACACACCTACTTGTCACCTAGCAGCTTGCGCAGTATCGCAAACATGCCCATATCTCTCTACTCCGATGTCGTATTGACAAACAATTTAATGCGTTGGAAAATAGACTCATAGATCTTTAGTTTGATGGGTGGAACACCCCATAACACTAAGTATATTTGGAGACAATTGCAGTTACAATTGATCCAAAGTTTCAGTAAAACTTATGAATGTAACTTGGGATGACTTTCATCGACTTTTGTTCTGCAACTCGCTTGACTTCAAAACATAACACACGGATGTCATACGACTAATATAAATCATAACATAATCTCCTTATCACGTTAAGCACCCTAGTGGCACCCCAAAGGTACATGTTATAATATTCCCAACTTGTCGACTTTCGACGAAACATTGTTTTCTTCAATTACTTTAGCTTCTGAACTGTCCAACCCTCTTTGTACTTGTTGTTCATGATCTTCAATATTTGTAACCTCAGAGGTAAGATGATTAACTTACTTTATATACTTTTAAATATTATCTCATTTTTGGTCCTACATTAGTTTGCTTACGATGCATATTTACGTACGAAAATATAGGGTGTAACACATTTGACGTGTTGGAGAGAGTTGGTGAGGTTGCTTATAAACTTGCCTTGCCTCCTAGTCTTTCAGGAGTTCATCTGGTGTTCCATATTTCTATGCTTTGGAAGTATCATGAAGATAGGTCACATGTTTTGGACTTTAGCTTAATACAGTGAGATGAGAATCTGGCTTATGAGGAAGAGCTGGTGGCCATTTTAGACATGCAGGTTCAGAAACTTAAGTCTAAGGAGATCGCGTCAGTGAAGGTGCAGTGGAGAGGTTAACCAGTTGAAGAGGGGACTTGGGAGACCGAGCATGATATGCGAAGCATATATCCTCACTCTTTTGTCATTTTATGTATGATTCTAATCTCGTTCAAGGACGAACATTTATTTAAGAGGGGAAGAACGTAGTTTTGTGTATTTGAGCCCCGTTTTCCTATTTGATATTTTCCGTATGCTTGTTTGTTGTTTTGTGGGTGGCGTGGATGGTTGGTTTGGTTTCGCAAAGGTTTTGGGGTGAATTGTTGGAAGCTTAAATTGTAATAGTTGACTAGAGTTTGACTTTTGTATAAAGGAACTTGGATTGCTATTTTGATGGTTCCAATAGGTTCGTATGGTGATTTTGGACTTAATCGTATGTTCGGATTTGGATTTGGAGGTTCCTAGAATGTTTTGGCTCTATTTGCCGAAAGTTGACAATTCGAATGTTTGGAGTGTTCACAAGTTTGACCGGGAGTTGATTTTGATGTTATCGGATTCGGATTGTAATTCCAAAACTTATAATTGGTTATTGTTTTCATTTGGAACTTGTATTAAAATTTTGGATGTAATCCGGATTGGTTAAACTTGAATCAGACACTTGGTTTAAAGATTAAAAGTTTTTGAACTTAAGAGAAGTTCAACATGTGTTTTGGTCTTTGATTTGTTGATGTGACATTATCGTATGTTTTTGGAGGATTTGTATAAGTTCGAGCAGTGTTTATAGACATTTTGGTATAATTGGACAGGGTATCAGGTAGTTCGGATGAGTTTCGGATCACCCGGAGCATTGTTGGTGTTGCAGAATTTTGTTGTTGTCATGTCCTTCATCACGTTCGCGAAGCCAGGGTTATGATCACGGAGTGTATTTTTGAGTGCATTTTGGAGCTTGCGAGGTTTTATTTTTGTGTACGCTACAAGGGGGGTTGTGTTCGCGATGGTTGGGGGATTTCCTCTTCGCATTCGTGCTAGGCGGATCGTGTTCGTGTTTGAGAGCTGGGAGCTGGAGGAAATTGCCTTCGCATTTGCAAAGACCAGGCCATGTTTGCGCATGGGAGGCAGACTGGTCATCATGTTCGCAAGGTATGTTTTGCGAACGTGAAGGGTATTTTTGAGGTTGTAGCATTTGTGCTTCACGAATGCGAGGCACATGTCGTGTTCGCGAAGCGTACCCCTGGGCAGAACATTTAAGAGTTGTATTTCGGGATTTTAGCCCATTCTTACATATTTTGAACTCTAGACTTACGAGAGGTGATTTTGGCTTGGAAACTTTCATACAATACTCGAGGTAAGTGATTTCTACATTTGTTTATGTTATTTTAAAAAGCTACATGAATTAATAACACCCAAACTAAATTTTGGGGGAAGGGTATTCCTAAAACTTAAGAGAATAAAAATTGAGGATTTAAGGATTGATTTGGACTTGGTTTTGGAATCTAATCACATATTAGGACTCGTGGGATTATGGGTAGTCAAAATCTATCCCTTCACTCGGATTTTGACCATGAGGGCCCGGATTGACTTTTGTTGATTTTTGGAAAATTGAATAAAGATTGTTGCTTTATTATTTGGAATTGATTCCTATAGCTTTATATATTATGCCTTATTTTGGATGTTGTGATTCTTGCTATCATGTTTTACATATTTATATGATTGCGTAACTCAGTGAATCGTGCTAGAAATCGTGTGTAGTTTTGCTTTCCTAATTGAACATGATACTCGTTGTGGTGTGGCATAACCACCTAATTTGAGCTGTAGTCGCACACTTCGCACATGCATACACCTTAGCATGATATTTTATCATTCCAGGAGTATATGATTTGATATCCAATGACTATATACATGTATTCTTGCATATGCTTTCTGTGTTATGGACTAGTTTGACAGCACATGAGTTGTCCATGTGGGTTGAGTTTTATTATGGTACGTGAGTTATCCGTGCTGTTATGGCACGTACATTGTCCGTGCAGCCTGTGGATAAAGATACATCCCCCCTAGGGTCGTCTGCTCATGTTTCTCCTTGATGACGTATAAGTGGTTAAAACTGATCAGTATTGGGATTTGTGGATCTTCTCTATATGCAAACGTCTTCGGTGTATACATGATTTTACTGCATATCTCCTCTATATGTTAACTCTGAAATTATACACATTCCCTTTTACGCATAGCTTCTCTATATGATGCTTTAGTTGATGAAATCACACATAGTACGTATCTTCTCTATATGTCTTTCTATGTAACTTGACTTGTCTATTTATGCATATCTTCTATATGTGCACCATTGTAACTACTCGACCGGTCGTTTTGAAAATTAGCATTTCGTTCGGTGGCTTAAGGTCTCGAGCAGCTTCGCACTGTGTATCATGACTTGCATATGTGGCCGAGTTCGATTTTTGATGATTCGGGATTGATTTGGAAGAATGATTCTTGTTTTAGAAGCTTAAGTGGCAAGAGTTGATCAAAGTTTGACTTTTGTGTAGACGACTCCGGAATGGTGTTTTGATGATTTCCATAGCTTCTTATGATAATTTTGGACTTAGGCGTATGCCCGAATTTGGATTTGGAGGTTCATAGGTTGAATTGATATATTTTGGCAAAAGTTGGAAAGTTGAGGATTTGGAAGGTTGAGAGGTTTGATCAGGAGTTGACTTTATTGATATCATAGTATGTTTTCTTCGCGAACGCGGCCCAAAATTTAGTTGCTAGTTTTTGGGCCGCGTTCGCGAAGAAAAATTTTTGTTGTCATCGAGCCGACTTTGGAGGCTTATATCTTCCAATCTATAGGGAATTTAGAGATGATCTAAAAATAAAAGTTGTATCCCTTTGTGTCTGTTTTTCAAAATATTAAATCGGTTGTCATTTAGCATTTTGTACAAAACGTTATAGCTGATATACTACAGACTGTCTGAGAAGAGTTTGGGAAGGACAATAGAAATTTGTTCATCGCGATCGCGGGGAAATGGCGCCGATCGCGAATGGTAAAATGTGTGCTGGAAAATTTTTGAATCGCGATCGCGAGGTTGGTGACCGCGATCGAAAAGGGTACTTGTGGAGCAGTGTTTAAAGTACTCTATTTCGAAAGTCTTGGTCATTTTATCATATGTTGAGCTATGGAGCTCGGATTTGGGCGATTTTGAAGGCGCTTTTCACACTTTGGATTGGGTTAAGTGGTCTTTACCTGGATTTGATTATATTTCATGATTATATCATTGTTTTTATCATTAAATTAGTGATTTGAATTGAAAAAAATGAGAATTTTTGTAAAAGCTTTCAAAAATGTAAAATGAGGATTTGAAGGCCGATTTGATGTCGAAATTGGATAATTTGGTATGGTTGGACTCGTATCGGAATAGGTGTTCGAATTTTGTGAGTTTCATCGTGTTCCGAGGTGAGGATCCAGGGTTGACTTTTTAGATTTCATTAAAGATCGAAGCTTTATTATCCGAAATTATTTCTTATGGTTTTTATTTATGATATAATGATATTAAGTTATTTTGGCTAGATTTGAGTCGTCCGGAGAATGTTTTACACAAGAAGGTCATTTTGGAGTATCGATTTGGCTTCTTTTAGGTAAGTAACTTACCTAACCTTGTGTGGGGGAACTACCCCTTAGGATCTGAGTTATTTGTGCTATTTGTGTTATGTGCAAGGTGACGAGTGCGTACTCGGGCTTATATGTGAAAATTGACCGGTTTAAATTCTTAGGCTTCTTTCACATATTGGTTTGAAATTGTTAGCACATGTTATATCTTTTATTTGTCTTATTTACTCTCACATGCTTTAATTGAAGTTGTTAGCACATGGCATATCCATTACTAGTCAAGTTTACTCTTACATGCTTTATTTGAAGTTGTTACCTCTTTTATCGTTATGCGTTTTCCTTTATTGTCGAGTTATTCTGAATTGAAATTGTTGTTTCATGATACCCTTGTTGCCGGGTTATTCTCATGCATTAGACGTAGTTGCTAGTTTTAGCTATCTCCTTCGTTGTTAGCCTATTTCATACACTAGATTCTGAAGTTTGTCATTTCATAGAAATAACTTCATTATTGAGTTTATCCTTAAGCAATTAATTGAAGTGAAAGTTATTGAAAGTCATTAATCTATTTTAATTGAAGTTGTGATTAAAGGGGGTGTTGTTCATTTTTGAGTTACTTTCCCATTCATTTTGTTGTTAATTGAAATTCTATACACATTGTGTTTGAGTCGTGGGCTATTTGTTGTGGAAATATTAATATTGTTAGTACTTTTGGAAAGGTTGTTGCCTATGGGCACTTGTGGTACGAGTTGAAATATCGTGTTGTTGTGATGTTAGCAAAGTGAATTGTTGTGTGGATAGGTTATTGTTATGCGGAGCATAAGGGTGGCATCTCATTGTTGTTGTTATGCGGGGCATAAGAGTGGATCTCACTGTTGTTGATTGCATCGAGTGATACGGGTGGCTATTGTGTTATTGTTCGGGTGGAGAGATAAGTTTAACTATTATACGGAGTGATACGGATGCCTATCAGAGTGATACGGGTGGCTATAGATATTGTCAAAGTGGAGTGATACGGGTGGTTGATAAGTAGGGATTTTGACCGCTTATTTGCTCTCTTTTATTTACATTTTAGCTCAAAAATGCTTAAAGGTATTCCCGAGAACTAATGAAATGTGCTTTCTTGCAAGAATATTGGGAAACGAGCCAAAGCAGTGAAAATCAACTCAAAAAGGAGTAAAATTGGACAAGAACCAAAACAAGGCAAAGAGGGCTACAGTGCGGACAGCACAAAACTGTGTGTCGCCGCAAACTCTGAAGATGCACTAATATGATTTCTTCACAGAGTGCGGACCGCACAATTATTGTGTGGCCGTAGAAGACTAGATTCAGAGAGCTGAAGTTTGGGAGCTTGAAGATTTACGGATCGCACTATTATTGTGCGGCTGCAGGATGCCAAAGTACGGCCACACTCATAAATGTACGGTCCGCAGATTGAAACCATGATCCAATCTAAAAGCAAGAGTGCGGTCGCACTTAGAAATGTGCGGTCCGCACAATTAGAGTAAGTGCGGCCGCATCTCACTTTTGTGCGATCGCAGAAAGCCATACCCACCAGTCAGTCCCAAGGTGCGGACCGCACATAGAATTGTGCGGCCGCACAACCTTCGCAGAGGCAATTTTGTCAGATATTTTCAGCTGGGTATAAATAGATCTTTTTGTCATTTTTAGGTTAAGTTTTGTGCACCTGAACACTTAGAGCCATTTTTATTTACTGTATTGGGCAACTTTGTACTAGTTTAGCATTTAAACATTAGATTTTCTTTCCTTAATCAATTATTATGCATTTTATCATAGTTTCTTCTTTAATTTCTTCATTGTCCATGAGTATCTAAACCCTTAGCTAGGGTTGTGACCCAACCCTAGTACGGGTACTTAATGGGTGATTGATTTAGGGCTTATTTGTGGTAAGGTATATGAATTTTAGCCTAGTTCTTGCTTGAATTTGAGAATTGATGGTTGCAAACATTGATTCATGCCTAATTGACTTAGTCTATACTTGAGAAAGTGAGACTAAGTCTAGGAAAACTTGGCTAACAAGAAATTAGGGTGAACTCAAGAAATCAATAGCCCCAATTAAAGGGTCGAATCTAGAGATAGTAAGACCCGACTTGAGAATTTATTACTTGTTTCGTGAGATACCCATTTGGACTTGAGAAAGCCGAATTGGGAAAAATCACTCAAACTACCGAGAGGTATAGAGTGAGTAATTACGTGTGATTTCTATATTGTATCCCGATCAACCAAACATGCCCTAAAGCTATAAATCCGTTAGGTAACCAACTAGGCGGAAGTCGCAACCCTAGATCTTTTATAACTTGAAAAACAACCAAAACCAAAAACATTGTCTCTTAGATTTACAACTACAAGCATTAGCGTAAAAGTAGAAGTAGAAACAACATTTGAAAATGTGGAAGTGTAATCTTAGGCACGTAATACATTCACACTAGGTATATACCTAATCCCACGTCAATCTCCCTGTGGAATCGACCGCAACTCGCGTTGGGTTTTTATTATTGCATCGACCGCCTCGCAACCTAAATTAGTGGTGTGAGTTTAGGCGACATCCATTTTTGGTTTTGTGTGTGACTTGTCTTCTTTTCCTTCCGGGTTACTAATCGTTTTGTGAATCGATTATAGGTACAACAAATAGCTCTCAACAATGGTCCTCTCGAAAACATGCCTTTGGGGGATGTGGACATGGAAGATGACCAAATTGAAGAGGTTCCTCTTGAACCTCAAGCAAATAGAAGAGGCCGACAGCCTCAAGACAACATTCTTGTTCCTCCCCCAAATCCACCAAGAGCGGATCCACACCGGGTGTTGCCGAATGAAGGGTATGCAAGTGCCATAGTCCCACCCCGCATTAGGGCGGGCAACTTTCAAATTACAAATGTTATGCTTACACTACTTGAGTAACGGGGATTTTTCATCGGGCCTCCGAGTCAAAATGCTTACAAGCATCTCAAAGGGTTCGTGGATACTTGTTGGGGGAGCAAACTAATCAATGTTTCCGAGGATGCGCTACGGTTGAGGTTATTTCCTTTTTCTCTACGGGGAAAGGCATTGGACTGGTTAGAGAGATTTCCCAATCATTCTATCCATACATGGGATGAGTTGGCGGAAAAATTCATTACCAAATTCTTCTCTCTGGGGCATACGGCTACACTTCAGGATGAGAGTCTAGCGTTCAAGCAAGAACCTAATGAGACATTGCACGGGATTTGGGAAAGATACCGCACTATGGTGAAAGAGTGCCCGAATAATGACATGACCGAGGCTATGATTCAACAAACCTTCTACAGGGGAATCAATACTACCAGTCAATGCGTGGTCAACCGACTTGCCGGTGGAAATTTCATGACAACACCATATGCCGAAGCTTGTGAAATCTTAGATGAAATGGCGGATACTTCATCGGCATAGCAAAGTAGAGCAAATGTTCCTCAAGGCGATCCAAATGTGATTCACCTACACAAAGAATTGCACGATCATGGGCAAGCAATTGCCGAGTTGACCACCACAATGAATCAATTGTCCAAAGCTCAACTTCAATAGGTTCAAGGTCCTAGGCAAGTAAATGCAATGGAAGGTGCCAATATGATGGTGAACAAGCGAAGGCAAAATGGTCAACAAGTGCAAAACTGTGTGGAACAATTTGTGCAAGATGATAGTGGGTTCGACAAGGACGAATAATACAATGAGCAAGAGGAAGAAGTGCAATATATGAATAATTACCAAGGGCAAAGGAACAAATCTCAAGGCCCGAATCAAAAATGGCGATCTCAAGGAAATCAAGGAAATTGTAATAATCAAAACCACCAAGGCAATTGGAGTGGTGGTACCAACAATCAAGGCAATTGGAACAATCAAGGCAACCAAGGCAATTGGGGTGGCAACAATTAAGGATATTGGGGAGGCAATAACCAAGAGGGCTGGAACGGTAACCAAGGGAATCGGGAGCCTGGCTCTCAAAGGACCCCTACGTATCAATAACCAAACAACCCGCCTCCTTATCCGTCTCAAGGTTCTAGTTCTTCCAACAATGATATGGGACGGATTGAAAATATGTTCAAACAAATGATGGAGAAAAATGCCGACTCTGATGCTCAATTAGCCACTCAAAACACTTCGATCCGCAATTTGGAAGTTCAATTGGGGCAAATCTCGCAATTTGGAAGTTCAATTGGGGCAAACCTAGTGATACGGTGGTGAACCCTAAGGGTGGGAATAGCACGGGACATGCCATGGCCGTAACAACAAGGAGTGGAAGAGGTAGAGATACAACCACCTCAAATCAAAGAAGAATTGTGGATGATGATGTAGTGGTTCAAGAAGATGAGATTCCAAGCAATGTGGTTCAAGCTAATGAAGAAGTGAAAATTGATATTGATGAGAGTGCGGAGGAGACCCAAGAAGAAGTGAACCCATCTAGGGAACATATGATTGACATACCGGAACCGGTAGTGCCAATGGCCAAGGCACCTATGCCAAGGCCTCCTCCTCCATACCCTCAAAGGCTCGCCAAGCAAAATAGTGTGAACTAATTCAAGACGTTTATTGACATGATGAAGAGCTTATCCATTAATGTGCCATTGGTTGAGGCGTTAGAACAAATGTCCGGTTATGCAAAGTTCATGAAAGATTTTGTGACAAAGAAAAGATCAATGAATTGTGAGACTATCAAGATGACACATCAAGTGAGTGCTAATGTTCACTCAATAGCTCCGAAATTAGAATATCCCAGCGCTTTCATAATCCCTTGCACTATTGGAAGCGCCGACTTTGCCAAAGCTCTATGTGATCTAGGGGCGAGTATCAACTTGATGCCCTACTCTGTGTTCAAATCTTTGGGAATTGGGCAACCAAGACCCACATCTATGAGGTTAAAAATGGCGGATCGTACTATGAAGAGACCATTGGGTATTATTGATGATGTGTTGGTCCGTGTTGATAAGTTCATCCTCCCGGCGGACTTTGTGATCCTTGACTACGAAGTGGACTAGGAGGTGCCTATTATCTTGGGTAGACCTTTTCTTGCTACGGGGAAGGCTCTTGTTGATATGGAAGCCGGTGAGCTCACCTTTCGGG
This sequence comes from Nicotiana otophora, assembly GCA_000715115.1. Lineage (NCBI taxonomy): Eukaryota > Viridiplantae > Streptophyta > Magnoliopsida > Solanales > Solanaceae > Nicotiana > Nicotiana otophora. The sequence continues at coordinate 10,644 of AWOL01S0134910.1, forward strand.
TGGGCGATGAAAAGGTGATTTTCCATGTGTGCAAATCTATGAGGCAACCGTATAGCAACAAAGTTTGTTCATTTATGGACTTAGTGACCGAGGTGATTGTTGATGATGCTAGTGCCATGATGAATGTTGAAGATACTTTGGAGGTTGTATTGCTTAATCATGATGATGATTACAAGGATGACTATGTGGAATGTGTAAATGCATTACAAGGAATGGGGTTGTATACTTATGAACCCCGAAAATTATCCTTGGATCTTGAGAACCGGAAGACTCCTTCAACAAAGCCCTCAATCGAGGAGCCTCCCACTTTGGAGTTAAAGCCATTGCCTTCACATCTCAGGTATGCGTTTCTTGGCCCATGTTCTACTTTACATGTTATTCTTTCCTCTTGCTTGACTAATGTGCAGGTAGATTCTACTTTGGCGGTGCTTCAAAAGAGGAAGAAAGCTATAGGATGCACACTGGCAAATATTCTGGGTATAAGCCCCGCCTTTTGCATGCACAAGATTATTTTGGAGGATGATGCCAAACCCTCATTGAACATCAAATAAGTTTAAATGAAGCAATGCAAGAGGTGGTAAAGAAGGAGATCACAAATTGGTTGGATGCGGGGGTAGTTTACCCCATTTTCGATAGCTCGTGGGCCTCTCTGGTGCAATGTGTCCCAAAGAAAGGGGACATGACTGTGGTCACCAATGACAAGAACGATTTGATTCCTACAAGAACGGTGACCAGGTGGAGAGTGTGCATGGACTATCAGAAGCTCAACAAAGTCACTCGGAAAGATCATTTTCCGCTTCCATTTCTTGATCAAATGCTTGACAGGTTGACCGGGCGAGCTTTTTATTGTTTCCTTGATGGTTATTCCAGCTACAATCAAATTCTCATTGCTCCTGAGGACCAAAAAAAGATACTTTCACTTGTCCCTATGGTACTTTCGCATTCTCGCGGATGCTATTTGGGTTATGCAATGCACCGGTGACTTTTCAACGGTGTATGATGTCCATCTTCACCGACATGGTAGAGGAGTTTCTTGAGGTCTTTATGGATGATTTCTCTATGGTCAGGAATTCCTTCAATGATTGCTTGAACAACTTGGATAAGGTCTTGGCAAGATGTGAGGAGACAAACTTGGTTTTAAATTGGGAGAAATGTCACTTCATGGTCGAAGAAGCCATAGTCCTCGGCCACAAAATTGCAAAGCATGGTATTGAGGTCGACAAGGCCAAAATTGAGGTGATCTCCAAACTCCCTCCCCTTACATCCATGAAGGGAGTGAGGAGTTTCTTGGGTCATGCGGGGTTCTATCACCGATTCTTCAAGGACTTTTCTAAGGTGGTGAACCCCTTGTGTAAACTTTTGGAGAAGGATGCCAAGTTCCATTTCAACGAGGCTTGTATGAAGGCATTCGAATTGCTCGAATTCAAGTTGCCTACTACTACTATTATCACCGCATCGGACTGGAGCTTGCCTTTTGAGCTCATGTGTGACGCAAGTGATGTGGCGATCAGAGAAGTTTTGGAGCAGCGTATCAACAAAATCTTCCATCCGGTCTATTATGCTAGTAAGACCATGAATGATGCCCAAGTCAACTACACAGTGACCGAAAAAGAGTTCCTTGCTATTGTTTTTGCCATAGAAAAGTTCCACCCGTACTTGACGGTTACAAAGGTGATTGTTCACACCGACCATGCGGCGCTTCGATATTTGATGAGCAATAAAGATTCTAAAGCAAGACTAATGCGGTGGGTGCTTCTTTTGCAAGAGTTTGATCTAGAGATTCAAGACTGCAAAGGTAGTGAAACCAAGTGGTGGACCACTTGTCTCATTTGGAGGAGGAAGGGAGGCCACATAATGGCCTTGAGATAAATGATTCATTTCCCGACGAGTAACTCCTAGCCATTTTTATGACCGGGTTTCCATGGTTTGCCGACTTTGCCAATTATCTTGTGAGTGGCATTGTACTGAATGAGTTCTCTTCAAACCATAGGAAGAAGATCAAACGGGATTGCCTTAACTATTATTGGGATGAGCCTTATCTCTTCCGGATTTGTACCGATGGTATGATTCGATGATGAGTACCGGAGGAGGAACAAATGAAACTTGAAGCTATCCACTCTTCGCCATATGGTGGTCACCATGGTGGAACTAGAACGACAACAAAAGTGTTGAGATGTGGATTCTATTGGCCTACTCTTTACAAGGACGCTAGCGATCTCGTCAAGCGTTGTGATGAATGTCAAAGGGCCGGTGGGATTTCTAAGAAAACTGAGATGCCCCTCACCACCATCTTGGAGATTGACATTTTTGATGTGTGGGTCATTGATTTCATGGGTCCGTTCGTGAGCTCTTGTGGGAACACTTACATATTGGTAGATATGGATTATGTGTCAAAGTGGGTTGAAGTCGTGGCTTTTCCCAACAATGAAGCTCGGAGTGTGGTGGCGTTTTTGAAAAAGAACATCTTCACAAGGTTTGGAACTCCAAGGGCCATTATTAGTGATGGGGTATCGTACTTTTGCAACAAAGCTTTTGATACCTTACTTACAAAGTATGGTGTTACTCACAAAGTGTCGACCCCCTGTCATCCTCAAGCAAGCGGGCAAGTTGAAGTTTCCAACTCGGAGATCAAGAGTATTTTGTCAAAGACCGTGAATGCCAACCGGACAGACTGGTCAAAGAAACTTGATGATGCTCTTTGGGCTTATAGGACGGATTACAAAATACCGATTGGTATGTCTCTGTATCGGTTAGTGTCCGGGAAATCTTGTCACCTACCGATGGAACTTGAGCACATGGCTATGTGGGCATTGAAGAAGCTTAATCTTGAATGGGATGTCGCCGCCAACTTAAGGGTGGCACAATTAAATGAGCTTGATGAATTCCGGTTCCATGCATATTCAAGTTCGTACTTGTATAAGGACAAGATGAAGTACCTCCATGACAAGTACATCCAGAACAAGGAGATCAAAGAAGAAAATCTTGTGCTATTGTTCAATTCTTGGTTGCGGATGTTACCGGGAAAGTTGAAATCTAAGTGGAGTGGTCCATTTGAGGTTCTGCATGTGATACCCTTTGGTGCATTAGACTTGAAGAACAAGAATGATGAAGTGCTTAGAGTCAATGGTCACCGGGTGAAACATTATCTTGGCAAAGTTGATGATAGTCACGTTGTGGCGTTAATTCATTTCAAGTGATTAATGGTAACCTGCGTCGTTCCGCGACATTAAATCAGGCGCTTCTTGGGAGGCAACCCACTTGTCTTTTTCTTTTTCTTTTTCATTAGATAGGCTTTGTTTTGTGCTAACTAGTTTTGAAGTGTATGCAGGAATGGATGTGCATTGCAGGGACTGTGTCAAAATATTTGGCTAAGTGTTGAAAGAGTATGGACCACACAATTCTAAAGGAAGCAGTAGAAATCACTGTGCGGTTGTACAATTCTGTGTATGGTAGCAAAACTGGAAGACAAAAATTGCAAGTTCTCTGAAGTTGGCCTGTCAAAATTTATAGCCAATCTGCGGCCGCACATAAATTGTGTGGTCCGCACAAATTCTGCGGCCGCACTCACTTTTATGTGGACCGCAGAGTTGCTTCAAGGTCCAGGTAAAGAGTGCAGTCCGCACTCAAAATTGTGCGGCCGCACTCGCCTTAAGTTTGGGGCGACTTGGTCAACCTACAAATAGAACCTTGAGACACTATTCACAACTTTACCACTCTGAAGTCTTGAACCCTAAGCAAACACAGCGCACGATCAATTAATTCACAATTTTCCTTCATTTAATCAATGTAGATTCTTACTTGCATCCTTCATAACTCGTATGTTCATTACATCTTTAGATTTTGCAATTTCGTTTAGCTTTTATTCTTTTGTGATGCGAGTTGTTAGACCTAAAATGTCAATTGTTAGTCATGGGTGCTTAAAATCATGTGGGTAGTTTCATATATGTTCATTAGAGACTGGGTAGACCGTTAATCATGTGTATTTGTGCATGCCATGTCTAAATTATGAAAAATTGCACGAACCCTACCTTTACTGTCGTAAATGCTCAAATTGTGCGGTCCGCAGACCACTTGATTAGGGAAAAAATTGTGCTTGCAAAGTGCGGACCGCACTCAAAATTGTGCGGCCGCATAAATATGTGTGCAACCGCACTTTTAAACTACAGAAAATCAGTATCTCAGGATTGGACTTGTACGGCCGCACTCAAAATTGTGTGGTTCACAGAAAAATTATGCGGCAGCATAAAATTGTGTGCGACCGCACTTGTGAACTTTAGAGAATCAGTATCTCAGGAATGGACTTGTGCGGTCACACTTAAAATTAGGCAGACCGCACTTCAGGATGTGCGGCCGCACTCAAAATTATGCAGTCCACACTTCAGGGCGTACGACCGCACTTCAAAATTGTGCGGTCCGCACTAGACAGTCTGCGGAAGCACTCAGAATTGTGCAGCCCGCACTGTCTCCTTTGATGACTGTTGTGCTGCAATTGTTCTGTAAATGTTTGAAGTGTTTTGAACTCAACTGACCTATGTACCTTGTATTGCAGACAATGGTTAGATCGCGTGGTGTAAGCGATACATCAAAAGGGAGAGGGAACCCTCCCGAGGCAGAGGAAAAGGCACTCACCCTCTGCGAGTGCAATCGAAGCCTATTGCTAAAAAGCCGATCACCAGGAGAGGAAGGGCCACAGAGCCCTCAGGATCCAGTTCCTATGCCCCATCTAAGGAAGCCTCTGAGGGTCATTCAATGGAGGTCCAACCTGAGGCCCAGTCCCAACCATCCCAACCCACTGGACATTTTCAATTGCGCGACGAACCTACATCTAGTTCTTATTGGGGTTCTAATGTGGGAAACCAGGGTTCCGAGCCCTCCTCTACACCTACTCCTCTAGCACCAATACCTATTGATATCGATGATGATAATGTCTCGAATGATGGTAGAGGGGGGGACACTGAAGTGGGTTTCCTTGAGATGTCGAAGAAAAAAGAAATGTGGGAGGATCGGTTCATGAGCTTAACAACCTTCAACAGGTTCCGGGAATTGTGGCCCCAGAGGTCGCTCACACTTGAGCGACAGTTCTTATTTAAGGATTTGGATATTCATAATCCAAATGTCCTTAGACAGTTCCACGAGCGCAAGAGGTGGAAGTGGTTCACCCACAGTGTCATCGATGTATATGAGCACTTGGTCAGGGAGTTCTACACCAATGTGGCTCACATCAAGAAGGGGACAAAAGTGACAAAGGTGAGAAATTTAAAAGTCTGCTTCGACGCCTGCTCTTTGAACACTTATGTAGGATTCGAAGACGTGGAGGCAGTCCAGTACCTAGAGAAGTTGGCTCTGGGTAATGCAGCTCTCCCTTGGCTAGCTGAGATTTTGGCCGCCCGATGACCATCACCAACATGGAATACAGCAGGAGTTCTTATCCGCCGGGCCACCCTAAATTTTGAATCTAAAGGGTGGCAAACCTTTATGTGCAGCCGGATTGATCCGAGTTTGAATGAGAACAACCTCCCACTTCCCCGGGCAGTTTTGGTGGCTTCTATTATGGTGGGGTACCCGATCACTATGGGTGTCATCATGTCAACCAACATCACATTGGCGGTCCGAAAAAGTGAAAAGTCCTACCCTTATCCAAACACCCTCACAGAGTATTTCAATGATGCCAAGGTGGAGTCGAGGCCATATGACACAAAAGTAAAGGCCAAGAAG
>AWOL01S0134910.1:16537-40317 GCA_000715115.1 Nicotiana otophora
ACCCACAGTGTCATCGATGTATATGAGCACTTGGTCAGGGAGTTCTACACCAATGTGGCTCACATCAAGAAGGGGACAAAAGTGACAAAGGTGAGAAATTTAAAAGTCTGCTTCGACGCCTGCTCTTTGAACACTTATGTAGGATTCGAAGACGTGGAGGCAGTCCAGTACCTAGAGAAGTTGGCTCTGGGTAATGCAGCTCTCCCTTGGCTAGCTGAGATTTTGGCCGCCCGATGACCATCACCAACATGGAATACAGCAGGAGTTCTTATCCGCCGGGCCACCCTAAATTTTGAATCTAAAGGGTGGCAAACCTTTATGTGCAGCCGGATTGATCCGAGTTTGAATGAGAACAACCTCCCACTTCCCCGGGCAGTTTTGGTGGCTTCTATTATGGTGGGGTACCCGATCACTATGGGTGTCATCATGTCAACCAACATCACATTGGCGGTCCGAAAAAGTGAAAAGTCCTACCCTTATCCAAACACCCTCGCAGAGTACTTCAATGATGCCAAGGTGGAGCCAAGGCCATATGACACAAAAGCAAAGGACAAGAAGCCTTTCTCATGGTACCACCTGCAGGGTGCTAACAACCCAAAGTTCAAGGGTAAGGTCACTACCACCATTAGCCAGTCTGACGAGCCATCGGTGGTGGGTTCTGAGGCTGCTGCTGAGCCATCTACAGCTCCCATGCCTTCCACAGTAGCCGGGCCTTCCACCGTGTCAGCCGAAGTTCCACCACCTTCATCTTCTAGGCCATCAGTTGTAGTACCAGTGCCAGCCTCATCCACTTATCCTCTCACTGCACTGCGAGTCTCCCAGACTTTGGCGATCCTCAACAACTGGATGGAGATAGCCACTTCTAAGCTGTCTGACATATCTAGTACTGTTGCAGCACAGTCCTCTACCCCAACAGCACCATAGGTCCCTCCGTCAGTAAAGGAAACATTGAAGAAGATTCTGGACAACCAGAAGACTATAATGGATACACTGGTGACTCACGGGGGAGCTATTGAGGAGTTGACCAAGCAGATGAAGAAGATGAGGAAATCCTAGGCTTCAAAGAAAGCAGTGGATAGTTTGAGAAAAGAGGTGACGAAGATAGCAGCAACAAGTGATTTGCCTTTTGACCTACTAATGGAGACAGATCCATCAGTACCAGCTGACCCAGCGGCACCATCAGCAAAGACACCAGCTGGCCAGTCTGACTAGCCAGATCCCACTGCTGAGGAGATGCTTCAGATGCTCACTAACCTTGTTATCCCTCAGCCCGGTGATGATGAGATACAGTTGGAGGAGACTGAGGGTGGTGATGATGCCGGTCACCCTGAGACCACACAGGGAGTTTTCTTTACTCTCTATCTTCTTTTGTGTTGATTGTACTAAGCATTGAGGACAATGCTAGTTCTTATTCTGGGGGGTGGTCTATTTTGGTTTATTTTGGATGACGGTGATACATTTTGATGACATTTGATTACTTTTGGGTCTGTAATAACTTTAATACTCTTTTTCTTTATTTTTTTTATTTTCTCCCTCATCACGTATATATTCATCCCTCATGTATATATTATATTCTTCTCGGTTTGTATATTCATTTGCCTTACTTTCAGTAGTTTATTTCATTGGTTCTTCATTTTGTTTGCTTAATAGTATAACTTTTTAGTTACTTTATTAGCTTCTTTTTTATTTGTTAGATTATTTTTCTATTTTAGTGAACAATAAGCCTTTGGTTTTCTTAATGCTATGGTTCTTTCCAAAAATGGTTCTTGTGTGAACCGGGTGACTCTTCCCAACGATGGATGGTGTGACAACCTTCTTAAGGGATCGAGTCAGTTTTTGATGATTAGGTAGAAACAAGTAGTATTAATGAATAATTAAGGGTCAAGCATTCTTGACTTGGTACCAACACACTTAACTACGTGTTTATGGTTAATAACAAGTTTTTGTAAAGAAATAGCCCGAGTTAGTGACCTTGTGACTCTTGTGTTGACTTAGGCAAACATCGGGTGGTTTAGTGGAAACATTAGCGATTTTCAATCTCGAATGCTGTTGTTGTGGGCCCTCAACTCTATTCTCTTTGACAATCCGATTGTGTGAGAGGTGAGGTATTTTGTTACAAGTCCAAATACCCATGCGAGTTGTCTAGAACGTTCCCTGAATGTGTTTCTAGGCGAAATTCTAAGTTAGCCTGGCTTGAGAAGTGATTGTAGGCTTTCCTTGACCCATTTTGAAACCTTCCGTGGCCCACCAATGATATCATCCTAAGTAAACCCTTTTGAGCCTAAAGCCTTTTTATTCGATAACCACATTACAAGCCTTTACTCGTTTTATAATGACTCTCTCTTGGCACCCGAATTTTCTTTAGCACTCGTGTGATTCAAATGGAAAAAACATAAGTTTGGGGGAGAGACAAGGGGTTTAAAGATGGTCTCAAGGCACAAAAAGAGAAAAGAAATGAAGAAAAGTAAAGGCAAAGAAAAAAAAGGAAGAACAAAGAAAAACACAAAAAGAAAGTGAATAGTGTGAAAGGGTTGAAAAGATGCAAAAGAAAGCAAAAGTTCAAAGCATGGATAACAAAGAAGGAAAGTATGAATAGCATGACAAAGAAAGAGTGATGTAAGTCCCTCTAATCCCCCTAAGGGAAAATAAAATGACTCAAAGAGTCGGCAAAGTAAGAGCCAAAAAGAGAATACGAAGTGCTAAAGGAAAGATAAACCAATTCCATTCCGATATTTCCCTCCTTAGTCCAAAAACCTTCATTACATGCCAAAAAAGCCCTACGTTATTTCAAGCCAAGCGAACTTATATTAGTGGTGATCTACATGAGGGGCAAGCATATGGTACTTAGAGTCGGGCTTGTAACATTCTTTTGAGAGTGATGAGCGAATCTTTCTCGAATCATTGAATTGAATTCTTCATTCATGAGTGAGATGAGCTTCTGGAGAGTATAAGAGGAGGAGTTTGGGGTCTACAGTGACCTGCATGAAAGTGCGAGCTTCCTTGATGAACAAAGTCAACCTTTGAGGGTCAAGTGTCACATTAGAGCCATTTGTGCTTTAACATATGATTCATGAGCGTGTGGGTAATTATTGGTCCCAATTAGTTTGTGTTTATTTCAACTTAGGCCAGCCGCAATAGCCCTTTTTCTAGTGGAGGTGGGAAATTTCCTTAATTGCTTGAGGACAAGCAAAAGCTTAAGTTTGGGGGAGTTGATAAGTAGGGATTTTGATCACTTATTTGCTCTCTTTTACTTACGTTTTAGCTCAGAAATGCTTAAAGGTATTACCGAGAACTAATGAAATGTGCTTTTTTGCAGGAATATTGGGAAACGAGCCAAAGAAATGAAAATCAACTCAAAAAGGAGTAAAATTGGACAAGAACCAAAATAAGGTAAAAAAGGCTACAGTGCAGACCGCACAATACTGTATGCGGCCGCAAACTCTGAAGATGCACTGATAAGATTTCTTCACAGAGTGCGGACCGCACAATTATTGTACGGCCGCAGAAGACTGGATTTAGAGAGCTGAAGTTTGGGAGCTTGAAGATGTGCTGCCGCACTATTATTGTACGGCCGCAGGATGCCAAAATACGATCGCGCTCATAAATGTGCGGTCCGCAGAATGAAACCCTGATCTAGTCTAAGAGCAAGAGTGCGGCCGCACTCAGAAATGTGCGGTACGCACAATTAGAGGAAGTGCGGCCGCATCTCACTTTTGTGCGACCGCAGAAAGCCATACGCACCAGTCAGTCTCAAAGTGCGGACTGCACACAGAATTGTGCGGCCGCACAACCTTCAAAGGGGCAATTTTGTCAGATATTTTTAGGTGGGTGTAAATAGATCTTTTTGTTATTTTTAGGCTAAGTTTTGTGCACCTGAACACTTAAAGCCATTTTTATTTACTGTATTGGGAAACTTTGTACTAGTTTAGCATTTAAACATTAGATTTTCTTTCCTTAATCAATTATTATGCATTTTATCTTAGTTTTTTCTTTAATTTCTTCATTGTTCATGAGTAGCTAAATCCTTAGCTAAGGTTGTGACCCAACCTTAGTATGGGTACTTAATGGGTGATTGATTTAGGGTTTATTTGTGGTTGGGTATATGAATTTTAGCCTAGTTCTTGCTTGAATTTGAGAATCGATGGTTGTAAACATTGATTCATGCCTAATTGACTTTGTCTATACTTGAGAAAGTAAGACCAAGTCTAGAAATAATTGGCTAACAAGAAATTGTGGTGAACTCAAGAAATTGATAGCCCCAATTAAAGGGTCGAATCTAGAGATAGTAAGACCCGACTTGAGCATTTATCACTTGTTTCATGAGATACCCATTTGGACTTGAGAAAGTCGAATTGGGCAAAATCACTCAAACTACCGAGAGGTATAAAGTGAGTAATTACGTGTGATTGCTATATTGTATCCCGATCAACCAAACATGCCCTAAAGCTATAAATCTGTTAAGTAACCAACTAGGCGGAAGTCGCAACCCTAGATCTTTTATAACTTGACAACCAAAACCAAAAATATTATCTCTTAGCTTTACAACTACAAGCATTAGCGTAAAAGTAGAAATAGAAACAACATTTGAAAAGTGGAAGTGTAATCTTAGGCACATCATACATTCACACTAGGTATATACCTAATCCCACATCAAGCTCCATGTGGAATCGACCCCGACTCGCATTGGGCTTTTATTATTGCATCGATCGCCTCGCAACCTAAATTAATGGTGTGAGTTGGGCGACATCAGTGGCTAACGGAGAGATAAGGGTGGTAATGTCAGAGATAATGGGTGATGGCCTGGGGGCATTATTATGTTGCTTTCAATGAGAAACTTGATGTCTTTGATATTACTTGTTGACTTGGGCTGTAATAGTACACTCTCAAAAGCATACACCGTAGCATGCTACATATACTAGTTTAGGAGTATGAAACTTAAGATTTATAGATCATGCCCATGTATTTTTGTATTATCTGCTTTCATGTTGATATTGAGCCTGTGACTATGCCGGGCGGATTGTGATATTGAGCCTGTGACCTTGTCGGGTGGATTGTGATTGTGATCCTGTGATCCGGGCGGATATTGGCGCGTGATTTGTCCGTGTGGTTATGATTAGACATATGGGCACAAGGTGTCGTGAGCATGTGATTGTGGTTTGAGCTCATGACTTGTGATTATGAGATGAGGTATCTCGAAGTAATTCGTTGTGAGACTTATGTTAGAACGACTTGATTAGTTGGTTGTCATTTGTTTCCCATATATGTTTCCGCTGGTACTTTAATGGTGTTCTTATTACTTTATTATTTATATTACATATTGATTTTTGTTGCCATTTACTGATTCATGCTTTCATTATTATCTTTATACTCTTATACTACACAGGTTATTTTGACTAGTAGGTGTCTTGACTTGTTCCTTGTCACTACTCTACTGAGGTTAGTCTTGATACTTACTGGGTACCTACCATGGTATACTCATACTACACCTCTGCATATGTTTGTGCAGATCCAGGTATTAGAGATATCGGACTCGGGCAGAGTTAGCTTATTGATTGCAAGGATTCAAGGTACAGTTGCTTGGTCATCGAAGTCCCTTGGAGTCCTTTCCTTTAATTGTACGGTCGGCTTGTTATTTGAACAGTATTATAGTTCGATCTTTGAGATCTTTCCATGTATTCAGCTAGAGTTCGTGATTCTGTATTATCTAGTCTTGGGAGGTTGTTATGATTATTGCCGCATAGACTTATTTTTCTTTTTTTCGGTATTCATATTAAACTCTGTTTAAAATTATCATTAGACTGCCTTATTTATTGTAAGTAATCGGCTTACCTAGTATTAGAGACTAGGTGTCATCACGATGCCTATGGTGGGATTTTGAGTCGTGACAATAATTTAACTTATTTGTATCTCGTACGTAGATTCCAGTTTTATTGTTGTGTGTGTGTGTGTGTGTGTGTTTGTGTGTGTGTATGTGTGCGCGTATATATATATATATATATATATATATATATATATATATATATATATATATATTCAGTAAGTGATTATCTTTGGTTGTTCTTGCTACTACCTCTCCGATATTAGTCATGATACTTACTGAGCGCATGGGGTCGGTTGTACTCATATTACACTCTGCACTTAATTATGCAGATTCAGGAGTTTGACCAGCTGAGCATTGAATGCTGGATTATTATTGTTGTTGTTGAAAGACGAGGTAGAACTGTATCCCTATCGCCGTCCTTGACGTCTCAATCTGTTTCTATTCATGTTATTGCTTCAGACAGTACTTTGTATTACAGACTCATATTCTTGTATTAGTGCTCATGACTCAGTATTACTAGTTCTGAAGGATTTATGTATTGTCGCAGTCTTTATCTATGATTATTTGACTCGTAGACTTATTTGTTCTGTAATTTGATTATCATGTTTTGTTATTATTTTATGATTCGCTTGCCTAGTAAGTGGGTTAGGCGTCATCACGACCTGTTGTCATTTTGGTTCGTGACAATTATGAGCTCTCTCATTCTGCATATTTTTAATCACACGACTTTATACCTTGGTTCACGTACTTTGTGAAGGAAACTGAAAGCTATGTACGGTATACATGCAAAGGCGCTGAAAAACAAGAACATATAATTGAAGAAAGGGTAAACTAGCTACAAATAAAGACATTACTATACAAAGTTACGTGTGATTGGTTTTTAAGTGACTTAATAGCATAAAAATTTTGATACACTTTTAATTTATAAGGATTAAGTTCATACTAGAATATTCAGCAAAAAATGAGCAAAATGTGTACTTTCTTCGTTTATTTTATGTAAACTTATTTGACTGGGAACAGAATTAAAGAAAGAATAAAAGAACGATTTTTGGAACTTGTAATTTTAAAACTGCCGTAATATTTGTATAGCTATTAGTCATGTCATCAAAGGGTAAAAGAAAAGTTTAAAGTTAAATTATGCGAGAAATAAATATTAAAATCACGAAACTTGCCTCGGTAAATACTTTCCTAAATTCAGAGTTTACAGCAACTCAATCAATTTAACCTAAGCAGATTATAATTAAATTGAGAATACATGTCACTTAATCATAATTAATTAATAAATGTGTGGATGAAAGACACATATTTTACATTTATTAGTTCAATATAAGTAAGTATAATTACTATCTTGCATGTTGTTATTGTAAGCATTTAGTCGATGAGTTGTAACGACTCCACAGGTCGTTTTGAATAATAGCCTTTATTTCTGTATTTCAAGACATCTATTAGCTTCATTTGATGTTTCTTGATTTACGTGCGTGTTCCGTATCGTTTTCCGGAAAGTTTTTACCAAAACTTTTAAAGAAAATGTAATTTTTGGTCTAAAATGAGATTTAAGTTGACCACGCTCAACATTCTTGGTAAATAATCTCGGATTACTTTTTAACGATTTTGGTATGTTCGTATGATATTTTTGGACTTGTACGCACTTTTGGTTGTGGTCCGGGGTGACCCGAGAATATTTCGGCACGTTATGTGAAAAATTATAAAAATGAGTTTCAAGCTGAAAATTCTTGAGTTTTGATTATCGATTCTTGTTATTTGATGTTATTTTGATGATTTGAAGTAGCGAATAAGTTTGTAGGATGTGTATACACTTGTGTGCATATTCGGTTTTGAGCCCGAGGTGCTCGGGTGAGTTGCGGGTGCATTACGGAAGAGTTTGGCATTGCTGGTGAAAGGCCAGTTACTAGTGGAATCTGCAGATCTCGCATTAGGTCTGGCTCGCATTTGTGAGCCTCGCTTTTGCAATCACACGATTGCATTTGCGAAAAGGACTGTAGGGCTGGAACTTTGCTTTTGCGAAGAATAGTTCGCATTTGCGGCCAAGCTGAGACAGCATTTGCGATCTCAAAGTCGCATTTGCGACACGGTGTCCTGGGAGTGAGCTTTGCATTTGTGAAGTGTTGGTGCACATTTGCGATGGGGGAACTTCTCATTTGCGAGAAAAATATCACATTTGCGATCAGTGTGGCGCATATACGGACTTCGCATTTGCATACAATTATTCGCAAATGCGATATCTGCAACTGGGTTAAAGAGAAAAAAATCGAAACTTAGCTCATTTCACTCTTTTTCAACCCCAAATACTTCAGAGGCGATTTTTGAAGAACCTTTTCTCTCCAAATTCATTGGTAAGCAACTCTAATTCATTTTCTATCAATTTTCCATTACTTTTCATCAGTTTTTAACATCAAATCTAGGAATTTTATGGTAGAATTTAGGGATTTTATAAAATTGAGATTTAGACCTCAAATTGAGGTTGGATTTCGAAACAAATCACATAACCGGGATCGAGGGTGAATGGATAATCAGGTTTTGGTCTGGATCTCGAATTTTGACCAAGCGAGCCCGGGGTTGACTTTTGTTGACTTCTTCAATTGCATCAAAGGTTGAACCTTTTTCATTCGTAGGTAGTTTGTAAAGCTTAATTTGAATTGTTTGAATGATATTTGGATAGATTTGGTTGGTTTGGAGGTTTTATCGAAAGAAAAAGGCGTGATTGGTTGTTGATTTGGTTGTGAAATGAGGTAAGTGTCGTGTCTAACTTTGATTTGAAGGAATTAGGACTTGTTGGTCTATTTGTTATGTGAATTATATGTGGGAACGGCGTATATGTGAGGTAACAAGTGTATATGCGTTGTCATGGGTTAAAGCATGCGGGTTGGGCTATTTAGTTTCATGTCATCACTTATCCCATGTAATCTCTTGTTACATGCTTTGATTGCTACATGTTCTTATTTGTTATCCAAGCCTTACTTGTTATTTGTCATCTAGCTATTACCTGTTTCGATTTGTTCATCTATCCCTCAATATCCGCTTACCTGCTACATGTTCGTACCTGCATTAATTACATATTTTCATTATCTCGTATTTTTACTTGCCTTTACTGTCCTTATATTACTTGATGCACTTTATTATGTTATTCTGATTATGTAAGTTATTTAGCTATTCTTGTATTAATAAAATTGTCAAGGTTTGTGATTATGAGGTAATGGTTATTCTTCATTTGTATTGGTAGTTCCTTAATGTTTCGTACGTTTTATTTCCCTTTGTGTTGGGATTACATAATTAGTTGTGTTGAGTTGTTTATATTAATGAGTTGATATTGGGAATGGGTTGCGCGCCGCAATAGTATTGAAATGAATTGATATTGGGATCGGATTGCATGGCGCAATAGATAATGATATGATATGATATTGGGATCGGGTTACACACTGCAATAGATATTGTGATAAATATTGAGATTGGGTTGCACGCTGCAATAGGTATTATGATAATTATTGGGATTGGATTGTGCGCCGCAATAGAGTATGATGTGATGTGGCTACTTGTAGTTGTAGAGTTTTATCTCGATACAGTGATATGAGATTTGAGATCATGTTATTCCCTCTTGTAGTTGACCTTCAGGTCCGTTCTTATGAGTTTATTACTTTATCTATATTTTTGTATTCTGTTATTATTATTCGTACAAGTTTATTGTGAGTGTCTTGTCATAGCCTCGTCACTACTTCGTCGAGGTTAGGCTCGGCATTTACAGAGTACATGGGGTCGGTTGTACTTATACTACACTTCTACATTTCTTGTGCAGATCCCAGTATTCTGGACCTGCTGGGCTGGGGGTGCCTCGGAAGTAACCTGAAGTGCTATCTGAGTAGGTCTAGACTGACCACGACCACCTCTTGACGTAAGGCACGACGTAGTGGAGGAGCACTTTTAAGACGTACCCTACAGCATCTAGTCTTTAGACAAGTTTTCATTTTATTGGAGACGGCGGATGAGGTGCAAAAGGACAGATGGCATTACCAAGAACCAGATATGGTGCGACTGAACCTCGGCACGGAGGAGGCGTCAAAGATGATCGAAATCGGGATTTTTCTATTTAGTTAACACCTTTTCTCATTGAGTATTAAATTCTTAGTGTACCATAGGCGGTAATCTGGCTTTAATCGATTCCCTTCTTATAGTTAAAGATTTCAGTCTGGAAACAAAAACATCAGTAAGGTGTTTTCGTTCGGATATAAACATGGCAATCTACGTATGTGAAGTCTCGATGAAGCTGTCCAAGTGTAGATCCAACGCACTACTCAAGTAGGCTTTCCTACTGCCATTGAGAAAGAAATGCCCTTGACGCATTTCCACTTGCTTCAAGCTTTTCTTTCTAGTTGCTATATTCCAGTAGTGATTCGAGAAGGAATTCATGAGTGACTGACCATACTATGGAACTAGTCTACTGTTAAAGGGTGTACACCTCTTCCTCATGGATAGATGGTGCCACCGCGCTGTACAAAATCCTCTGTTTACGATTCTCTCAAATACGAATTTTCTTTATCAACATGGTAGCGAGAAGAGAGACAGCGGATGGAATTGGATTATCAATGGGGCTAGTCCACAGCTTCTGATTGAGAAATTCGAGGTTGCTTTGTCTGGTCAAAATGATACAATCTTTCCTTCTCGAATGCACTTCTCTAATTTTATAATTACACAAGGAGGAATCAATCTTGACTGATCAAGTACGGTAGACAACTGAACACGAAAGCAGTCTGGGTAAAGCTTCACACTTGACATTCCACATTGAAGTAGTGCCACCTTCTTTCTCTGATCTCATTATGAAATAAAAGTTTCTCAATCAAGCAATTATCCCTATGTAGGAACACAAACAAATGAAGAAGTGTTCTCACGATGTGCACATATGTATAAGACTTTGTCTACAATTGAGCATTTCTTTCGGAACTTAATTACCGTCTCATAAAAGCTTTCGGTTTCCTAAATAAAGGTAGGACCTGTGAGAGGCTTCAATCGTATTTTCTTGACTAGTAGACGGAAGCCTTCTCAAAAAAAAAGAATATTCGAATTTTTGAGCAGGAGATGCTTCCCGGTCTTTCCTCTCCCGAGCGGAGAAAACGTCAAGGTGCGAAGCGACAAACAATTCCCGAGATGCTGGAAAGGCTCTCTCTTTGCTGCCTCGTTGCTAAGGCTAGTACTGGAGGGTGGGCTTAGAAAAAGGCTATCCGCTAACCAAAAATATAATATATGATCCTTGGCCCGGATCCGAAAGTAGGCCCAAACCACGGTTCTCCGGTTATAATTTGGCTATGTCAGCCTTTGATTACAAGAATATACAGTGCTGATTAGAATAGAACCCTTACCAGCCCTTAGTTTTTAAATTACCAGAATCTCACTGATAATTTGACTCATTCAAGACAGTGGATTCGCCCCTATTAAGATCCGTTAAGTCGGTGAATACCAATGATAGCTTCAGCCGAGAGAAAGTTGAGACTCTTTTTGAAGGAAGAACCTAATCTAGCTATGCTTGCTTACCTGGATTGCTTAACGGAAGTGACTGAAGTTGAAAGAGTTCCAAGTTGAGACTTGTTTTATTTATTTCTTGAGAGAGAGGACCAATCCTAAGTAAGTGGAAGAAGGATTCCTAATAACCTGGACTTGTCGTTTTATTCTAGTTCACTGGCTCCTCCTTCTTCGATGCCATATCCTTCTTTCTAAAAGTATGCCGGGCACTTCTCCCGCTTTCAAAGCGAAGACTGTTAGCAAGAAGGAGCTCTTTTGAGTTGAGGTTTGAAGGCAAAATCCGATAAGGTTAGGGTACCTTTGATTGGAATTTCTTTACCATCGGCATCCTAGCAATCTAAAAAATAGAACATGGTTGACCTTGCTATTGGGACTTAGCCCATACAGGCTAAACTTATCACCCCACTGGCATGGAAGAGAATTGAGGGAAAAAATCGACTGCTATAGAAGAAAAAGCTGCACATTCAATTCATCTTCCTCGATAAATGACTTTTGTGAGCGGACATCTGAGATTCATTTTAAAGCTAAAGGCACTAATGACTAAAAAAAATAGGAACTAAGACCCGGTCTGGTACCCACAGCAGAGAGATCAGAAGAACGCACGAAAGAGATTAGTCCCGCCTTTATCAAGTAAGAATTTTTCTTTGTTGGTTCATTTTACGATGTAAAGTATCCTTTTTCTTGTAAGGATTTTTTGTGTTCTCAGTATTGTATCGAGTGGATTGGAGTCTTTCACCCTAAGGCATAAGACTTTCAGTAAGCCTTTCATTCAGGGCCTAATCCTTGTATTGCTAAACTCCCTCCCAAAGCAAGGGCTATCAAGTTTATGTGCTTACAGGTCTTGTTTCACCATTGATTGGTCAAGAAAGACAAATTTGCTTTGGGAGTGTGAGATAGGCAGACGGGGAGTACGCAGCCGAACAACCGCTGGGGTTTCCAGCAGTGATAGCTGAACTAATCAGANAACCTGTGAGAGGCTTCAATCGTATTTTCTTGACTAGAGCGGTGCGTAGAGGAGTTTGCACGGATTGACTTGCCAGGAGAGACTTGAGGTAGAGTTGCTTGGCGCCTGCAGTCCCTGAAGTCCCCTTCTATCTTGTTTTACTGTTATTCTAGTTTCAGACCATTATATTTCATTTCAAACCATGTTTGTAGTATTCTAGACGCTCATTTATTCGTGATACCGGATTTCTTGGATTAGTATAGACCGTGGTATTTATGGATTTATCATATGTATTTCGATTTTTACCAATCGTTAATTATTATAGTTACTGATCGACTTTGAAACTGTTAAAAATAATTAATTAATGGGGCCCCCTAATGCCGAACAAAAAGAACTAGTGCTATAACGACTAGTGGTGTTACGGCTAGTTAGTTTGCCTTGCAAGTGGATGTTAGGCGTCATCACGGTCCCATGATTGGGATTTCGGCTCGTGACATGAGCAAGCATAATTAATACTATTGACTTATTTAAGAAAAAGGTGAGCAAAGGAGTAGGCATCTTGCAGTATTATTACTTGAAGAGTTCATTTTCTTTCAGGCCTTGGTTTTATAGAAACGCATGGTTGGGCATTTGAAAGAAAGGATCAAATTTCACCTATAGGATTTGAACTTATATTTCCCAATATGATCAAGTATGCAAAGAAACTGAATTTGGATCCTGACCTTGTAAATATGATGCTCTGCAAACGCGAATTGACAATTGAAAGGTATGCTGCTTTGTTAAATGGTCGTTTTACATATTATATATGGAATTTTCTACTTTTGCAGCTAGCCTTGCGCATGTCCGATTCCAAATAAAACCTCTACATGCAATGTTCTGTAAAACATCTATAGGGGCTGTTCAATAGAATTAACGGTTTGAAGCGAAATCTTAATAAAATGCCTAAAACTAATTTAATTAAATTCATATAATATTAAGAAAAAAGTCATTTTTTCTTTATCTATACATCAATCAAACAGGACAAATAGAAATATATATTAGAAAACTCCATTGAAGTTGGAAAAGTAAATCGCCATAAATAGGATAAAGGCAAAATGGCCTCCGAGCCACTTAAACTTGTACCCATTTTTCAACCCGGTAAAAGAACTTACGCGTTTCCCATTTGAACACCGGAACTTGATAAAAATACAAAAAATAAGCACCTCAAACTGATCGTGTGCCTCAATCGCTTAGACATAATTGACACATCACGTTGTTCGCCTATTATTGTTTGACACGTATAATTTGTGGGCCCTAATTTTTATTTAACCATTTTATTAAAATTTCTAAGAATTTTATTTTGTTTCTTCTTCCTCGGGTGGCCACTAGAGCCTTCCACCATGAACACCTCCTTCCTCTGCTCTAAAACCCTCCAAATCAATTACAAAAATCAGTGAAAAATCATTAATAGGAGTGACTGAAGGCCTTGCATGAGTATTCTAATCAATTCCCACCATTCTTCTTCAGTTTTATTATCGCCGATATCACAATTCCGGTTATATTTCGTTGGATTTTTCTGCGAAATGTTGTTAGCCCTCTGGTTCTTTCTCATTCAGCAAAAAATCAATTTTTTGTTATCTTCCCTTCTGAGACAGATCCTGAATCCCTTGAAATTTGATTAGCCACTGTTCAAAGTTTTGCCGGCACCATCAAGCTCGCCGGAGTGATTTCTGCATTGGACAAATTTCAAACCTTCTCTACCCATATAAAAAGATCCCCAGCATGGCTATTCTGACCAACCCCTATACTTATTTCCTCAATATCGCATTCGTCGGCGTCCGTATTCCGCCCGTCTCCCTTGGCGATCTGTTTGTTATAGAAAAAGTGTGCTCTAGATGCTAATGGTTGAAAATGGTGTTTGGGTTAGCAGTTATGAAAGAGGTGATGATGGTAATTTTGAATGTGGTGTTTGAGTAGGAGGAAAGAGATAGAGAAATATTTTGGAGAAGATGAAGGAATGAGGGGGAGATGAATGCTGAGAAACGGGGTAGAAGATGATGAAGGAATTAGGGGCAGATGACGGCGGAGAAAGGGGGGAGGGGGGGTTGTTTCCTTATTTTTTTTAATTTTATTTTTTTCTTTTACTTCATTTTATTTATTATTTGTAATTTTAGCATTTGTTTTCTCTCATATTCATTGTATACAGGCACTTCAAAAGAGTGATTAGCACACATTTTGCCACGTCAGTTACATTGCTGCCATGTAATCATGGTCAACGGTCAGAGGGATTTAAAATTATGCAAATGAATGAGTGGAAGTGTTCAAATGGAAAACGCATAAGTTCCTTTACCGGATTGAAAAACGGGTGCAAGTTTAAGTGGCCCGGAAGCCATTTTGCCTTGGATAAATGAACGAATTACTCATGGGAGGAAAAATCATACTTGACTTTCATACTGTTACTAATCATGAAAATTAAGAATATATATTAAAAAAACTTAATTTTGGGGAACAAAATTAAACTTATATTTTAACAGTTTTTTCTTAAAAAGTATAATTCTTTCAACATGCAAATATACTTGTGTATGGGGTAAAATTAATGAATGATGGATGGATGTTCGTCGAACTGACATGTGACAGTAAAGACATATAGGGTATGAGTCAGCAAATAGTTGGCACCAGTTACGAGCATGTGACCGGTATTATGTGAGTTACGAAAACTCTAGAATCAGGGATAAAAGTTTGAAAGAAAGGTATCGGTTGAAGAAGGCAACATTCAAGGAGCGGCCGTTACAAAGAATCTTTGCTTTTATACTCAACCGTTATGCAGTCTTTATTCATATTAAAGAGAAGCTTGATTTGGGGATATTGTCTCCCTGAATTTAACTATAAATATAAGAACTTATACTCATTGGAGACACGAAATACTGGTATGCAAAAAAGGCTAAACTTACTCTTGCTTTCTATTAACATCTTTTTACACGATACTCTATTTTTATTCCTGCTTCTGAAATTCACCGCCAGGCTTGTACTTTTTTTAATTATTCTTAATTAATCTATTTTTGTTGTTTGTTACTTTATATCTTTGGATCAATTTAATTCATGTGTCTATAAATCACATTACAAATTCAACTGTACCGTTTTATGGGTAAACAGTTTGGCACCTACTGTAGGGCTTAGATAATTCTGATATTACTTTGATCCATTCATTTTTCACTAATGTATTTTGACATTTTTCTTTAGTAAAGCAAAAAACAGATATGACAACTAATAACGTAAAGAACTCGCTCAATGTTGGAACGAACAACGTCAATGACCTTGAGGACAATTTCCATGATGAAGATCAGTCGTATGATACTACCAGTGAAACCCGTAATAATTGGAATGAAGCAACTCCGATATGGGAAGAACAAAATCCTTGGCGTGTGAGGAGCCCTACCCCAGATGATATAGATGATGAACTCGTTGTCGAGATGGTAAAAGTTTTGAGAGCTCAGCAAAGGAAAATCACGAATCATCTCTCAAGACGGGATTAGATAATGGATGAGCTTCAACAAGCATTATCGGTTGCCTCGAATAATTCTAATGGAGGAGTTCGAGCCCCTCCCAGTGTTCTTGAAAATAAAACAACGTAAAGAATCGATAACATTACTTCGAGGGAAGAGTTTGGATTTAATGACAATCAAGCAGGTGGTGAAGGCAGTAGATGCGGGAATGATAACAGCACGAATGATCCTTTTAAAATCGAGATCATGAGGTTCATGGGGGAAATGAATGATCTGATGGATCAAAACGCTAAAGAATTTCACGCTCGGATAGACCAGATCCCGAGGGCACCTCCGTTCTGAAATGCCCAGATTTAAAGAAGTATACTCAACTATCGTTTTAACTAAGTGGCAGCCCTAGAGTTAATCCCAAAGAGGTTCAAGATGTCAGATATTCTAAAATATAATGGAACTTCGGATCCACATGATCACATCACAACTTATACTTCTGTTGTTAAGGGAAACGATTTGGCTCCGCATGAGATCAAATATGTTTTGCCAAAGAAATTTGGTGAAACCCTAACGAAGGGAGTTTTAAGGCTGTATTCTCTTTTACCTGAACATTCTATTAATTCTTTTGAAATGCTTGCAGATTATTTCATAAAAGCTCATGTTGGGGCAAGGAAAGTCAAAGCCAGGAAGGCGGATATATTTAGAATCGTTCAAGGAAAATCTGGATTGCTTCTTGAGTTCATGATCCAGCTCTAAAAGGAGAGGATGTTGTTGCTGGCAGTACTGCATTTCACTAAAGGCCTCAATCTATTAAGCACTGATGCCTCGAGGAAGCTGAAGGAGAGCCTGTTAGAATTTCAGGCAACCACATGGGCTGATGTCCATAATTGTTATGAGTCAAAGATCAGAACTGAAGATGATTAGATGAGTTCTTCGATGTCATCCAAGGGTTGTAATTGTGATCGGAATCAGGAAAGGCTCAAAAATGATTCTGATGTAGACCAGAGATCATCCAAAAGTTGTTTTAATCCGTATTTTTCAAATAAAATGTCTAATGGGTTGGGGCTAAAGGCTTTCAGTCATCGGAGAGATTCGGACCGGATAGAAGGGCAGATCGTGGTCGGAATAATAGGACTTTGCAGGATAAAGAACCATCGGGGTCCCGAGATTCAGGATATCCCCGGTTGTGAGATTATAATTTCAACATTAGTTTCGTGGAGTTAGTTTCAGCCATGAGAAATATCAAAGAGGCAAGGTTCTCGAAGCCAATTCGGTGCGATTTCAATCAAATGGATCCTAATCTATGGTGCGAATTTCATGGTATACATGGTCATATGATTGGAGCCTGTCGGCACCTTTGTGAAGAGGTGGCGATGCTTTTGAAAAAATGGTCACGTTAGAGAATTCTTTTAGCGACCGGGCTATAAGCAACTACCGTAGGAGTCAAGATGCAACGGAACCAGCAAAACCAGCTATGAGGTCTCCCTGCCTAACGATTAATATGATATTTTGTGAGGTAGAAGTACATGGGGTGACTTTTTTGGTAGCTAAAAAGAAGAATATATCAATCATTCATGGCAAAAGGACAGGAGGCATCAAAAGATGAAGAAATCACTTTCACGAAGGAAGATGTTGATGGCCTTATTTTACCGCATAATAACGCTATGATATTTATATTTGAATCTTATGGATTTTAAAATTAAACGTATTTTGGTTGATCCAGGTAGTTCAGCCAACACCATCCAATTGATTGTCTTGGAACAAGCAAAGTTAACTAGAAACATAGTTCCGGCAACAAAGCTTCTGGCTAGATTCAGCTTAGCGAGCGTAACGACCCGATGGGAGATCTTACTACCTACACATACTGAAGGGGTAACAAAAACCACTTTGTTCGAGGTGGTGGATGGTGATATAGGCTACAACATGATCCTTGGTAGACCATGGATTCATTAAATGAAGGTTATTCCATCAACATGCCATCAACTGATGAAGTTTCCTACACCGAATGGGATCAAACAAATTAGAGTTGATCAACCTGCTGCATGAGAAATATATGTAGTCACTTTGTCCAGCAGCAAGCCGGAAGGTACTAGCAAATATCAACTGCAGGAACCGATGTCTACTTCCCTTCCGATCCCGGTTGAAGGCGATGGAGAGAAAGAGACATCAGATGTTTATCAGGTGCCTAGATTTTTCTAGGTACCGGAAGAAATAGATGCAACGAAGTCAATCGTAGAAGAGCTTGAACAAGTCACTTTGTTCACAAAATTCTTGGAAAGGAAGTTTCATTTGGGAACAGGTCGGGTTGTGTAACGCCCCGACCTCGGGGAGTGCGACCGCCGCTCAACCGAGTTACTTTGGCCGAGCAAGCCTGTACAATACCTTCTAACCGAACTTACTCATGAATAAAGAGGAGATATATTTCATTAATTAGACAACGAGGAAGATCATGTGAACAACACCAATTCCTTATCATTAGTTACACCATTTATAAAGTTCAAAAGACATACATTTTCATAGTTTGAAGTGGAACGTGTGATACAAATATAAAATTACTAGCTTGACTTTCCCAACACCAATACATAACACACACTATGTCTACGGGTCCTCTAATAGATACAAAAGAGTACAATGATAGTGCCGGCAACAAGGCTCCGGCTATACCTCAAAACATAATACACACGGAACAAAAGATGCACGACCCCGAAATGAAGTGAGCTCCCCAGGTCAGCTGGGAAGAGAGTGTACCGCTATCACTGGTCAATGCCTCCTGCTGTGGAACCACCTGCATCCATTAAAGATGCAGTGCCTCCGGCAAAAAGGACGTTAGTACATGTCGAATAATACTAGTGTGAAAACTAAAACAACTATTCAAGGACTTGGAAATACAACATGAATATAATGAATCATGGTAACAATAATAGGGCTTAGATAGCCGTTAAAGTCAAAAATAATTTATTAAGAACTTCCAATAACATTTATAAATTTCAAATCGGGGATCCTCTATAACCACCTTTACACAAAGTAGCCCTGCCGCCTCACCCTAATGTATGAGGGTGGAGGTGCAATCACAATACCATAAACTCTACACAAAGAGGCCTTGTCGCCTCACCCCAATGTATGCGGGTGGAGGTGTAATCACAATACCACAACTCTATATAAAACGGCCCTACCGCCTAACCCCAATGTATGCGGGTGGCGGTGTAATCACAATACCATAATTCTACATAAAGCGGCCCTGCCGCCTCACCCCAATGTATGCGGATGGAGGTGTAATCACAATACCATAATTTAGATTCCCAAAACGATAATAGTTTGTACAAAAGGGTTCTTTTCCAATTAACTGTTTGGCACCTTTGGCCTTAGCAAGTGTAAGTTCATAAGGTTTCAGCATAAGAGAAATAAGTGTTTGATCACATTAATTTCATATAAGGTTTTCTTACTAAAAAGGGGTATAACATAATTAAGTCATAATAGAAAATTTTTAACACATGAGGGTTCAGACACGTTATGCAATTCGAGAATCAATTTACTAGCTTGAACATCCCACCTCAACAGTGTTTCACGTTCGACTACACATGATGGAGTTTTGCAAGGATTCGGGAATTTCGATACTAGGATAAGAGTTTAGCCTTCATACCTCAAAAGAGATTTTCTTAGTGTAACAATAACGTCCCGACACTTATAACGGTGTTAATCTATAAAAGAGGGGAGAATTGCAAGCATGATTAGAGGAATTCGTATGGCAAGAGCTGCTACACTGATGACCCAACCTTCCCTCAACTAATTCAAGAACAAAACCACCCAAGATGGTCCAACAACTTCCCCACAGTCTCTATTAGCTCATGCATGTAATAAATCTACCCTCATCATCCATAGTCAACCCAAACCCGAAATTGAAGAATTGGGGGAAGAAATTCTTACCTTTTTGAAGCCCTAGCAAGTTCTTTTTGATGGAATTCCAAGGTTTGGTCAAAGTAGAGTAGTGAAATCCTTAGTCCTCCCTTTTCTCTATCTAGAATACCTCTCTCCTCTCTCTAAAATGTCAGGTAATCCAGTAAAAATGAACCCTTAGGCTAGATAAACGAAATGGGGGTCAAGTTATAAAATTGGAAAAATGAAGACCCGATGCAGATCTGTGGTCGCATATGCGACCGCATAACACTTCTGTGGTCCGCAAAATGGACCGCATAATGACCTTCCAGAACTGGACATTTCTGCTTAACTCTGTGACAGGTCTGTAGTCCGCAGACCAATTTTATGGTCGCATAGTGGACCGCAGAACCTCCTTCCAAAATGTCTCATATTGGTTCTGCGTTGGGATCTGCAGCCCCCAAAACGGTTCTACGGCCGCATAATGGTCCTCAAAATTAGCTCAAGTTTTTGCTTCAGTCCGTGATAGATCTGTGGTCCGTAAATCAGTTCTGCGATCGCAGAATGGACCACAGAAAATGCCCTACACTGCTAAAAATTTTCTTCAACTCCCCAACGCACTGTTCAACCCAAAAAGTCTGTACCGTGGTGACCAAGCTCACTTCGAAGAATCTCTACAATCATCAACACATAAGTCTACCTGAGCACTACGAAATCTCGGGTTCTAGGTGAAATTTCACGGGTCCTTACAGGTTGATCCCCGACTTAAGACTTAGAATTATTGAATTTCTCAAAACTAACATTGATTGTTTTTCATGGTCCCATTCATACTTGGCAGCTATTCTGTTGGAACTGATTGTCCGCAATTTAAGTTTGGACCCTAACTTCCCTCCGGTAAAGCAAAAGAAGTGACCGATAGCCAATGTTATGAATAAGTTTGTTAAAGAGGAGGTAACCATATTGCTAAATATAGGTTCAATTCGTGAAGTAAGTTATCCTGATTGGTTAGGTAACAAAGTAGTTGTACCTAAAAAGAATAATAAGTTTAGAACGTGTATAGACTATAAATATTTAAGAAGACATGCCCTAAAGATTCTTTTCCGTTGCCAAACATTGACCAAATGATCGATGCTACGGTCGGGCATGAATTTGATGAGTTTTCTTGATGCATACTCAAGGAATAATCAAATTAGGATGCACCCATAGGATCAAGAAAAAACTTTATTTATCATAAATTTGGCACATATTGCTATAATGTGATACCTTTTTGGGCTTAAACATACCGGAGCCGCTTATCAGAGGCTCATTAATAAGATGTTTGAGCGTCAAATTAGAAAACCATGGAAGTTTATATTGATGACATTTGGTTAAGTCTCTTAGTGCAGGAGATCATTTAACTCATCTACACGAGACATTTGATATCTTCAGAAAATACAACATGAAGCTCAATCGGGAAAAGCGTCCTTTTGGGTAGGGCCCGGGAAGTTTCTTGGCTTCTTGGTTTCTCAAAGAGGAATTGAAGTGAATCCTGACAAGATAAAGGCCAAAGAAGATATCCCTGACCAAATGAAAAGTGTAAAGGAGGTGCAAAGGTTGACCGGCAGGTTGGCAGCCCTTAGCAGATTCATATCAAGGTCATTGGAAAAATGTCATCATTTATTTTCACTTTTGAAGAAGAAGAATGACTTCTCGTTGACTCCGGAATGCCCGCAAGCGGTGGGAGGCCTGAAGAAGTATTTGTCCAGTCCTCCGTTAATGTCTAAACCAAAGGAGGGAGAACAATTATTAATTTATTTAACAATATCAGATGTTGTGGTGAGTGCAGTCCTCGTCCGAAAAGAAGAAGGTACGCAATTCATTATATATTATATTAGTAAATATTATCAGGTGCGGAGACACATAATCCGCACCTGAAAAGGTTGACTCTAGATCTCGTAGTCACCTCTCTAAAGCTTAGATCCTACTTTTAATGTCATCCAATAGCCGTTGTGGCAACTTTTCCCTTGAGGAACTTCCGTCATAAGCCTGAGTTATCGGGTCGATTGGCTAAATGGGTAGTTGAAGTTAGTGAATTCGATATTGAATATAAACCTCAGACATCAATTAAGTCATAAGTTTTGGCCGACTTTGTGGCTGATTTTTGTTCGAGAATGATGTGTTAGCTGCTAAAGAAGCAACTCTGGTATCGGGAACTATCTCCGGTATATGGACCTTATTTATAGATGGAGCCTCTAATATAAAAGAGTTCTGGTCTTGGAATAGTACTAATCACTCCTTCGGAAAAAACCCTAAGATGAGACATTAGAACTGTGTCATTGACTAAAAATGAAGCTGAGTATGAGACTTTGGTTGCACGACATTAGCCCGGGGACTAGGCTCCGAGGTGATTGAAGTAAAATGTGACTCCCAGCTGGTAGTGAATCAAATATATGGAATCTTTGATACCAAATAAGAGAGCATGTAGCAGTACTTGAATAAAGTTCAAGATTTACTTTCCGGTTCAGGAATGGTCAATGATTCATATCCCAAGAGAAGAAAACATGGAAGCAGATGTATTGGCTAATTTAAGTTCATCCACGAAAATGAAAGGAGTTGATTTCGGTGCAGTTGTTGAATTCAGTCCTGGACGTGGATGGATATTGTAAAGTTAATTCAACCAACCTAATTTGAGAGTGGAGAAATGAGTTTATAGAGTATTTGAGGCACAAGCAATTGCTTGAAGATTCAACAGGCTCCCGAGCATTACGAACAAAAGTTGCTCGGTATTGTCTCGTTGATGAACAATTATACCGAAGGTCTTTCCAAGGACCATTAGCTCGATGCTTAGGAACATCAAATGTTGATTATGTCATGAGAGAAGTTCATGAAGGGATTTTTGGAAATCACTCTGGTGCGGATTCAATAGTGCTCAAATTAATAAGGGCTAGTTACTATTGGCCGCGGATGGAACAAGATGCAAAGGCATTCATTCAAAAATATAATAAGTGCCAACGTCATGCTCAATTAGTGCATCAACTAGTGGAACTTTTGCATTTAGTGGTGTCACTGTGGCCATTCATAAAGTGGGGGATGGATATAGTCGGTCCTTTGCCTCAAAGGCCCGGGCAAGTAAAATCTTTTTTAGTTTTAACTAATTATTTCACTAAGTGGGTTGAAGTAGGTGCTTTTAAGAAGATTGGATACTGAAGTGATTGATTTTATTTGAGATCATATTATTTACCGGTTTGGAGTACCAAAAGAAATTTCTTGTGACAATGGGCCACAATTTATAGGTTCAAAAGTTACAAAATTCCTAGAAGGATTGAAGATCAAAAGAATCACATATTCCCTATATTACCCAAGTGCTAACGGTCAAGCGGAATCAACCAACAAGGTAATAATTCAAAACCTCAAAAAGAAACTAGAGGATGCTAAAGGCAGATGGCCAGAAGAGATCTCGGGAGTATTGTGGGCATATCAAACGACAGCAAAGTCAAGCACAGGAGAAACATCTTTTTTCCCTTGTGTACGGTACAGAAGCTTTGATTCCGGTGGAGATTGGGGAACCAACCATAAGGTATTCCTGGGAAAACGAGCAGGAGAATGATGAAGCAATGTTGATTAAGCGGGATTTGCTTGAGGAGCATTAGAATTTAGCATATGTGAGGGTGGTGGCACAAAAGCAAAGGATGGGACGATATTATAATTGTAGAGCAAATCTTTGATATTTCTAAGTCGGAGATTCGGTTTTACGGAAAGTAACTCATAATATCGGGAAAGTCAATGTTGGAAAGTTGGGACCAACTTGGGAAGGATCTTACTGGATTTCAGCTATAACCAAAAAGGGTCATATCAACTGGAAAATCAAGAGGGAGAAACACGGAACAAAGGGGACAATATACAGGATAGGTAGTGTCACGCCCCGAACCTAGGAGCGAGACCAGCACTCGGTGCCTCACCTAACCTGGTGTACCAATTTGCGACTAAGGGACTCTGAACATATAATGTCATACTTTGGCCATGGAGACACCTTGCAAGACAATTTGCGAAGCAAAATATAAAACTGAATGGAAACTAGAGCTAACTAAACATCAATATAAAGCTAGGCCGACAAGGCCATCATAGCTACTACAGCTGACAAACCACCAAATTATACATACCA
>AWOL01S0134912.1:0-17319 GCA_000715115.1 Nicotiana otophora
CAAGACCTGGTGTCACAAGTATATGAGCATCTAGTAGATTATACTAAAGAAAATCCAAAATACTGTGTGAGCACAAAATAGACAGAAAATAAAATACAAAGGGACTAGGTGCTGCGGAACGGCTCAGGAGAAGAAGCTCACCACTAGGCCTCGGGATAGCGTGGGTGCGTACCGGTAGGACCGCCTAAGGTTCCTGTCTCAGATCCTGCACAAAAAGTGCAGCAAGCATAGCATGAGTACGTAAACAACGTGTACCCAGTAAGTATCAAACCTAATCTCGAAGAAGTAGTGACGAGAGTCGACTTCGACACTCACTATGAGTCAATAATATTAAAATAAAAATAATTAAATAGACATGGTTTATGTCAATAACAATAATCTTCTTAACAAGCGGGGATAAATAATTCTTTCAAATTCAATAATTTTCAATTAATCAATTATCTTCACAAGCTACAATAGGATGTGAAGGTATTGTGTAATTATTATTATTAGGCACGATTTCCCGATCCAGAGTGTCATGTACACTGCCGACGGATATTTGGCACGATCCATAGATGCATCTATACTGCCGAGGCGTACGGCCCGCTCCACAAGAAAGGAGGATATTTTTCTTACGAACCTCCGGAATAAGAAGTTATTATAAGGCTAACACATAAGGATGTACAATTCTATTAACAGTCAAGTAATTTGCACAAAAATTCAAGTATATGAAATTTCGGTCTTTTACTATTTCCTCTAACAATCTCCAATATAATTCCAGTAATTTAATTAAATAAAGGATGCAATTATTATAAGTAAGTCATGATTTGAGTCCTAAGCTACCCGAACATAGCATAATTAGTAGCTACGCACGGAGTCTCATCACCTCATGCGTACGTAGCCCCCACAATTAGCAATAATTATTAATTTAAATCACCTATGGGATAAATTCCCTCTTACAAGGTTATACAAGAGACTTACCTCGTCTCTAAGTTCACTTTTCGATCTCAATTTCGCGTTAAAGCCTCTATTCGGTGCCGAAAATCCGAAACTAGCCAAAAGTTATATAAAATAATTAATACATGCTTAACAACCCGAAATTAGAGTATTAGATTAATTACCCAACCCAAATTGGTAAAATTTCTAAAATTCACCCTGGTCCCACATGCCCGGATTCCGAATAGTTTCGGAGGAAATCGTTACCCATAATCTCAAGAACTCAAATATACAATTTTCCTCCCATTTCATAACCATTTTCGTGGTTAAAATCTCATTTTTACCAAAACCTAAATTTTTCATCTAAACTATTGATTTCCACAATTTACATGTTATAATCTACTCATAATCTATGCATTTAACTCACAATAGGTAGAATTAACTTACCTCCAAGTTGTTAGGTGAATACTCCTCTCAAAAGCTCCAAATTTACCCAAGAATGGAGAAAATGGGCTCGAAAATGGCTAAGCCCCGTTTTAAGACATTCTGCCCAGCGATTTTTCGCTTCTGCAGCTCGACAACCGCTTCTGCGACTCCGCATCTGCGGAAAGGACCTCGCAGATGCGGCTTTCCCCTTAGCCGGCTCATCCGCCTCTGCGATCAGCAGCTCGCTTCTGCGGTGCATGCGCCGCACCTGCGCCCTCGTCCGCACCTGCGATGCCTTTCTCGTACCTGCGTCTTCGCAGTTGCGCCCAAAAGTTCCGTACTTGTGGTTGCTGGCCTGCCTTCCCTTTTTCGCACCTACGACTCGTGGCTCGCACCTACGGCTGCCCATGCGCATGTGCGGTTACACCATAAGCAGGAGGCTTCAGTTGTTCCTCCCAAGTTCAAACTTGGTCCGAGCCTCATCCAGTTAACACCCGAGGCCCCCGGAGCTCCGCCCAAACATACTAACAAGTTTGAAATCATAAAACAGAATTGTTCGAACCCTCAGAATGCGTAAAACAACATCAAAACTAAGAATCATAACCCAAACCAAATCGATTCGACTTAGACATTGCAAATTGTTCAAACTTACTCCGAACGCACCGAAACATACTTTCAGAATGATACCAAATTTTGCGTGCAAGTCTTAAATCACCATACGGAACCTTTCCCAGACTCGGAATTTCAAACGGATCTCGATTATTCCAAAACCTACTCCAAACCAAATTTAAAGAACCTTAAAACCTCCAAATAGCTAATTTTCACTATTAAGCGTTGTAACACTCCCGATTTGTCCAAATCCCGATTCGAACATACGCCCAAGTCCAGAATCATCATACGAATCTATTGGAACCGTCAAATCCCGATTCCGAGGTCGTTTTCTCAAAATGATGACCGAAGTCAAACTTAGCCTTTTTAAAGCCAACTAAGGAACCAAGTGTTCCGATTTCGACCCGAACCCTTCCAAATCCCGAACTAACCATCCCCGCAAGTCATAAAATAGTAATAGCACATACAGGGAGTCTTATTTAGGGGAACGGGGTTCTAGAAGGCAAAGCGACTGGTTGGGTCATTATGTTCTCCACCTCTTAAACAAACGTTCATCCTCGAACGAGTTTAGAATTATACCTGGGGTGGTGAATAAATGTGGATATCTACTCCGCATGTCCTCCTCGGTCTCCCAAGTCTCTTCCTTGACTGGTTGGCCCCTCCACTGGACTTTTACCGTAGAAATTCTTGGACCTCAACTGGCAAACCTGTCTATCAACAATGGAAACTGGTTCCTCTTCATAACCCAAGCTTTTATCTAGCTGAACTATGCTGAAGTCTAACACATCTGATAGGTTAGCATGATACTTCCGGAGCATAGATACATGAAAAATCGTATGAACTCCCGATAGATTAGGAGGCAAAGCAAGCTCTTAAGCAACCTCCCCAACTCGCCTCAACACCTCCAATGGGCCTATAAACTTCGGGCTCAACTTTACATTCTTTCCGAATCTCATGATTCCCTTTATTAGTGAAACCTTCAAGAGGACATTCTTACCCACCATGAATGATAAATCACGCGCTTTCTGATCCGCGTAACTCTTATGTATGGACTGTGCTGTACGAAGTTGCTCCTGAATCAACTTTAACTTTTTCAAGGCATCATTCACCAAATCAGTACCATATAACTTAGCCTCGCCGGGTTCAAACCATCCGATTGGCGAACGACATCGCCGACCATATAAAGCCTCAAATGGAGCCATCTCGATGATGGATTGGTAATAATTGTTATAAGCAAACTCGGCCAAAGGAAATAAACGATCCCACCGACCTCCAAAGTCAATCACACATGCACTGAGCATATCCTCCAAAATCTGAACTGTCCGCTCCGACTGCCCATCGATCTGCGGATGAAAGGCTGTGCTGAGTTCTACACGGGTCCCCAACTCACTCTGTACTGCTCTCCATAAATGTGAAGTAAACTGAGGGCCTCTATCTGATATGATAGAAATTGGCACACCGTGCGACCGAACTATCTCCTGAATATAAATCTGGGCCAACCTCTCTAAAGTATATGTAGCCACAACCGGAATGAAGTGTACCAACTTGGTCAACCTATCGACAATGACCCAAACTGCATCAAACTTTCGCAAGGTCTGCGACAACCCAACTACAAAGTCCATAGTAATGCGTTCCCATTTCCACTCCGGTATAGTCATCTGCTAAAGTAGGTCACCTGGCCTCTGATGCTCATATTTAAGTTGTTTGCAATTTCGGCCCCTAGCTACATACTCAACTATGTCCTTCTTCATCCGTCACCACCAATAATGCTGCCTCAGGTCACGATACATCTTCGTAGCACCTGGATGAATAGAATATCGAGAACTATGTGCCTCCTATAGGATCTTTTTCCTCAGTCCGTCCATACTAGGAACACATAGACGATCCTGGAGTCGCAGAACACTATCCTTGCCAATAGTAACTTTCTTGGCACCACCCCGTAGTACCGTTTCTCGAAGAACCAACAAGTGTGGATCATCAAATTGGCGAGCCTTGATCTTCTTAAATAGTGAAAACTGGGAAACAACACATGCAAGGACTCGATTGGGCTCTGAAATATCTAGCCTCACAAGTCTGTTAGCCAAGGACTGAATATCCAAAGTTAATGGCCTCTCCTCTGCTAATATAAAAGCCAAACTACACATACTCTCCGCCTTTCTACTCAAGGCATCTGCAATTACATCTGCTTTGCCCGGATGATACAGGATAGTAATATCATAATCTTTTAGTAAGTCAAGCCATGTGTGCTGCCTCAAATTTAGGTCTCTTTGCTTGAACAAATGCTGCAAACTGTGATGATCAATGTAAACCTCACAAGACACACCATAAAGATAGTGCCTCCAAATCTTAAGAGTGTGAACGATCGTAGCTAACTCCACATCATGTACTGGGTAATTCGTCTCGTGGGGCTTCAGCTGACGGGAGGCATATGCAATAACTCTCCCATCCTGCATCAATACACAACCCAAGCCAACGCGTGAAGCGTCGCAATACACTGTATACATCCCTAAATCGGAAGGCAACACTAACACCAGTGTTGTAGTCAATGTTGTTTTGAGCTTCTGAAAGCTCACCTCATAATCGTTGGAACATCAAAATGGAGCACCCTTCTTGGTTAATTTGGTCAAAGGTGCTATAATAGATGAAAAACCCTCCACGAACCGATGATAATAACCAGCTAACCCTAGGAAACTCTTGAGCTCAGTCGCCGAAGTAGGACGATGCCAATTCTGAACTGCCTCGATCTTTTTAGGATAAACTTTAATACCCTCGACCGATACAATATGCCCTAAACATGCTACTGAATTTAGCTAAAACTCACACTTGGAGAACTTAGCATATAGTTTTTGTTCCCGCAGCGTTTGAAGCACCACTCTCATATGTTGCTCGTGCTCTTCCTTACTGCGTGAGTAGATCCAAATGTCATCAATGTAGACAATGACAAATGAATCAATATATGTCCTGAACACCCTGTTCATCAAATCCATAAACGCCGCCGGGGCGTTAGTCAAACCGAAGGCCATCACTAGAAACTCATAATGACCATATCTAGTCCAAAAAGCAGTCTTCAGAACATTCGAATCCTGAATCTTCAATTGATGGTATACTGACCTCAAGTCGATCTTAGAGAAAACCCTAGCACCATGTAACTGGTCAAATAGATCATCAATACGCAGCAACGGGTACTTATTCTTAATGGTAACTTTGTTCAGTTGGCAATAATCAATACACATTTGCATAGTTCCATCCTTCTTCTTCACAAATAATACCGATGCACCCCAAGGCGA
Source organism: Nicotiana otophora (assembly GCA_000715115.1). Taxonomy (NCBI): domain Eukaryota; kingdom Viridiplantae; phylum Streptophyta; class Magnoliopsida; order Solanales; family Solanaceae; genus Nicotiana; species Nicotiana otophora. The sequence goes on from AWOL01S0134912.1 coordinate 5,238, forward strand.
CACACTCGGTCTGACGAACCCTTTGGCTAGTAACTCCTCAAGATGTTCTTTTAACTCCTTTAACTCTTTCGTAGACATGCGATACGGTGGTATAGATATAGTCTAGGTATCTAGAGCCAAGTCAATACAGAAATTAATATCACGATCTAGTTGCATGCTTGGAAGATCTGAAGGAAATACATCGGAGAACTCCCCTACTACAGGCACTAAATTAGTCACTGGAGTCTCTGCAGTAGTGTCCCGAACATAGGCTAGATAAGCCAAACAACCCTTCTTGATCATGTGTCGAGCCTTTAGAAAGGAAATAACCTGATTAGATGTGCTGACAGACGAACCCTTCCACTCCAACCTAGGCAATGCTAGAATCGCCAAGGTAACAGTCTTGGCATGGCAATCTAGGATAGCATGATATGGAGATAACCAGTCCATGCCCAGGATGATCTTGAAGTCGGTCATCTCAAGCAGCAGAAAATCTACTCTAGTTTCATAACCACAAAATGTAACAATGCAGGATCGGTAGATCCGATCCACAACAACAGAATGGACAACAAGAGTGGACACATAAACAAGAGTACACAAGGACTCACGAGAAACACCCAGGAAATGAGCAAATAGAGATGCCACATAGGAATATGTAGACCCTGGATCAAATAATACGGAGGCATCTTTGCCGCAGATAGAAATAATATATGTGATCACGGCATCTGAGTCCTCTGCATCTGGTATGGCCGGAAAAGCATAGAACCGAGATGGAGCACCACTTGGCTGGCCTTCACCTCTAGGATGGCCCCTACCCACCTACCCTCCGCCTCTAGGCGGCCGGATGGCTGGCAGAGCAGCTGGTGTGGTAATCATAAACTGCTGACCCTGCTGCACTAGTCTACCCCGAAGCCTGGGGTAGAATCTCCGCATGTGATTGAAATTCCTGCACTCGAAATAACCCCTCGGTATGGTATACCACTGACCTAAAATCTGGCCCTGATGACCTGAATACCCACTGAAGGAACTCTGAATAGCTGGTGGGCGGTAAGAACTCTCTAGCATAGCACTGAAATAAGGTCGCACTAGAGCACCCCGAGGAGGCGGTGGTGCTGGATATGGGGGCCTGCTGGACTTCCCTCTCATGAACTGAGCTCTACCCCCAGATGGGGCACCTCTAAACTCTCCAGAATATCTAAACCGCTTATCTCTCATAACCTGCTCTCAGCTACACTGACACATACCCTCAATCCTCCGAGCTATCTCCATAACCAGCTCATAAGAAGTCCTCATCTCAACCTCTCGGGCCATAGCGACTTGAGTGCCAGTGTGCAAACCAGCAACAAATCTCCGTACTCTCTCCGCATCAGTAGGTAGTATCATTAGTGCATGGTGAGACAACTCGGAGAACCTCGCCTCATAATCGGTCACTAACATCTGACCCTGCTAGAGCTGCTCAAACTGAAACCACAACTCTTCCCTCTGGGAAGGTGGAATATACCTATCCAGGAAAATACGGGTGAACCTGTCCCAAGTCATGGGAGGAGAATCTTTTGGTCTGCCCAGAAGATAGGACTGCCACCACCTACCGGCCCTGCCCTCCAGCTAAAAGGTAGCAAAGTCTACCCCATGGGACTCCAATATCCTCATGTTGTGTAGTCTGTCTCTGCACCGATCAACGAAGTCCTGGGGATCCTTATGTCGCTCACCCCCAAAGACAGGAGGATGTATCCTGGTCCATCTGTCCAATAGCTTCTGCGGCTCGTCGACCGAATCTGGTCTGGGATCAGGTGTAGCTGCTGCCACTGGCTGGGCTTCACCCACGGGTAGTGCACCCTAGGTCTAATATACAACAGTTTCCTGCCCATGAGCCTGTGTGGTAGGGGTCTGTGCTCCCCCTTCCACCTGAGATGTGGATGGGTCTGCCGTTAATAAACCGTCCTGAGTCATAGTGTCCATGAACCGAAGCATACAGTCCATGACCTCCTGGAATCCTGGTGCGGATGTGAAATCCACCGAAGCTGGCTCTGCTTCGGACACCTCACCCTGCTCCTCGATGATAGGATCCTCTACTGGATCCGCTGGTGGCATAACTGGAACAACTCTGGGACGTCCTCGTCCCCTACCATGGGCTGAAGCCCTCCCTCGGCCTCTAACAATAGGGGAGCAACTCTTCCTTAGTCTGGAACCTCAGTAGAGCGCGTTCTCACCATATGTGAGAGAATAAGAGGAAGATACTTAGTACTACATCAATTGCACGATAGGAGATGAAGAAATGTAGTTTCCTAACACCCTATAGCCTCTTGAAGATAAGTACAGACGTCTCAGTACTGATCCGCAAGACTCTATTAGGCCTACTCATAACTTGTGAGACTTACATGAGCCTAGTGCTCTGATACCATGTTGTCATGACCCAATTTCACCTATAGGTCGTGATGGCACACAACATCACAGCTAGGCAAGCCAACTAGTGAATTAAACATATATTTCCTCTTTTCATAAATTTTCGAGTAATTAAACTCNGACTCTTCTTACTTGCAAGATTTAAGGAAATATATAAAAGGTTCTGATTAAATAAGAATCAAGAAAAATAATTCAAATCATGATTCTACTAGAGTGTGTGCCAAGACCTGGTGTCACAAGTATATGAGCATCTAGTAGATTATACAAAAGAAAATCCAAAATACTGTCTGAGCATAAAATACACAGAAAACAAATACAAAGGGAGACACTAGGTGCTGCGGAACTGCTCAGGAGAAGCAGCTCACCACTAGGCCTCGGGATAGCGTGGGTGCGCACCGGCAGGACCGCCTAAGGTTCCTGTCTCAGATCCTGCATAAAAAGTGCAACAAGCATAGCATAAGTACGTAAACAACGTGTACCCAGTAAGTATCAAGCCTAATCTCGAAGAAATAGTGACGAGAGGTCAACTTTGACACTCACTATGGGTCAATAATATTAAAATAGAAATAATTAAATAGACATGGTTTATGTGAATAACAATAATCTTCTTAACAAGTGGGGATAAATAATTCTTTCAAATTCAATAATTTCCAATTAATCAATTATCTTCACAAGCTGCAATAGGATGTCAAGGTATCATGTAATTATTATTATTAAGCACGATTTCTGCCGAGGTCGTACGGCTAGATCCAGAGTTTCGTGTACACTGTCGAGGGACGTGCGGCACGATCCATAGATGTATCTATACTGCCGAGGCATTCGGCCCACTCCACAAGAAAGGAGGGACATTTTTCTTATGAACCTCCGGAATGATAAGTTATTATAAGGCTAACGCATAAGGACACACAATTCTACTAACAGTCAAGTAAATTGCATAAAACTTCAAGTATATGAAATTTCGTTCTTTTACTCTTTCCTCTAACAATTTCCAATATAATTCCAGTACTTTAATTTAAAAAAGGATGCAATTATTACAAGTAAGTCATGATTTGAGTCCTAAACTACCCGAACATAGCATAATTAGTAGGTACGCACGGACTCTCGTAACCTCGTGCGTACGTAGCCCCCACAATTAGCAACAATTATTAATTTAAATCACCTATGGGGTAAATTCCTTCTTACAAGGTTAGACAAGAGACTTACCTCGTCTCAAAGTTCACTTCTCGATATCAATTTCGCTTTAGAGCTTCAATTCGGCGCCGAAAATTCGAAACTAGCCAAAAGTTATATAAAATAATTAATACATGCTTAACAACCCGAAATTAGAGTATTAGATTAATTACCTAACCCAAATTGGTAAAATTTTTAAATTTCACCCCGGGCCCATGTGCTCGGATTCCGTAAGTTTTCGGAGGAAATCGTTACCCATAATCTCAAGAACTCAAATATACAACTTGCATCCCATTCCATAACCATTTTCGTGGTTAAAATCTCATTTTTATCAAAACTTAGATGTTTCATCTAAACCCTTGATTTCCACAATTTACATGTATAATCTACCCATAATCTATGTATTTAACTCACAATAGGTAGAATTAACTTACCTCCAAGTTGCTAGGTGAATACTCCTCTCAAAAGCTCCAAATTCGCCCAAGAATGGAGAAAATGGGCTCAAAAATGGCTGAGCCCCGTTTTAAGACATTCTGCCCAGCGATATTTTGCTTCTGCGGCCCGACAGCCGCTTCTGCGGAAAGGACCTCGCAGATGAGGCTTTCCCCCTTAGCTGAAAAAATACCAAGTTTTGCGTGCAAGTCTTAAATCACCATACAGAACTATTTTCAGACTCGGAATTTCAAACGGACCTCGATTACTCCAAATCCTACTCCAAACCAAATTTAAAGAACCTTAAAACCTCCAAATAGCTAATTTTCCCTATTAAGCATTGTAACGCTCACGGTTATCCAAATCCTGATTCGAACATATGCCCAAGTCCAAAATCATCATACGAATCTATTTGTCACGACCCAAAATCCTTTATAGGTCGTGACGGCGCCTAACATCTCTGTCAGGCAAGCCAACAATAATTAATTAACTTAATTACTCATTTTAGTATTTAAAATAACGATTTCCTTCAATGTAATAATAAAAGATAGATTTTACAGAGTAAATAAAAATATTGTCACAATTTCAAGACCAAACAACCCATAATCACCCCAAAACCCAGTGTCACAAGTGCATGAGCATCAACTAGGAAGTAAAATAAAATACAATATCTGACCGGAATACAAATTGGACAGGAAAAATATAAATACTCTGAAGGAGACTCTGCTGGCTGCGAGTCGTAATATGGAATGCAACTCACGATAAGTCCTCGCATCATCCGCGCCTCCACGCCCAAAGGACCACCAGACATAAAGGTACCTGCACAAAATGTGCAGCAAGTGTAGTATGAGTACGTAAATAAACGTGTACCAAGTAAGTATCCAGTCTAACCTCAAAGAAGTAGTGACGAGGGGTCGACTCCGATACTTACTATGGGCTAAGAATAAAATGTCAATCTTATATTTAAGCATGGAATACATAACATAGCTGAAAATTCAATAACCGAAAATAATCAACAATTCTTTTTACTAATAGAGCTTCCCAGATTCATTTTCATCATTTAACAATTTATATCTTAAGCTAATAAAGCAGCGTCAATTATTATTAGTTCCAAAGAGTTATCATGCGCAAGTTATGCTGAGGTCGTACGACCCAATCCATTACATAAATATAAATTGTTCACTGCCGAGGGTCGAACGACACGAACCAATATATAAATATAAATTGTGCACTGCCGAGGGTCGAACGACACGAACCAATATATAAATATAAATTGTGCACTGCCGAGGGTCGAACGACACGAACCATAGATGCATCTATTAACCTGCCAAGGCGAACAACCCGCTCCCATGAGAGTAGTGGAAATTTATCCCGCTTGCGGAATATATTTGCGACGTGGTTGTACATAGATTTCTTAAGTTATTATAATATTCTTAAATGCTTTTTCAAAAATACGAAATTCAATGAAAATTTTCAAGTCTCGAAATCCTCAATTTCAACTCTTTTCAAGGCATTTAATAAGCATACTCGATCTCAATTCTTTCAAGACAAATAATAACATAATCAAATAACGGTATCAACAAGGCTTGGTGTAAACCTAAAACTATCCGGACATAGGCATAACTAGTAGCTACGTACGGATTCTCGTCACCTCGTGCGTACGTAGCCCCCCACATATGGAAGCGCATATTAATTCAATTCACCTATGGGGTTAAGTTTCTCTTACAAGGTTAGAAAAGAAACTTACCTCGCTCTGAAGTTCCATAACCGTCTCTAAAGCCTTTACAACAACTCCAACCGAAGCCCAACGCTCCAAAACTAGTGAATAATTGTGCAAATTCATAAATATATACTCTAATACTCATTATAATCCAATTTACAATAATTTCCAACTCCACTCAAAAAGTTGATAAAACTTATCCTCGGTCCCACATGACGGGATTCCAAAAATATTCGAAGATAAACATTACCCATAACCCCACGAACTCAAATATATAATTCATTCCAAATTCCATATCTAATTTCGTACTCAAAATCCAAAAATATAAATTTCAAGGTTTTCCTTCAAAATCCCAAATTTCTACAAATGTTCATGCCTAAATCCATGTATAAACCTTGTATGTAACTCACAACTAGTGGAAATCACTTACCTCATGCTTGATGATGAAAATAGCACGCCAAAATTTCTCCAAAATCGGCTCCCATGGAAGAAGTGAAGTGAAAATGAGCCAAATCCTCGATTTAAGGAGAACACTGCCCAGGTGACCCTTTCATCGCGAATGCGGCACATCCCTCACGTTCGCGAAGCTCCGAAAGCTCATGCCCAGAAGTCCTTCTTCGCGAACGCGGTAAGCTGTTCGCGTTCGCGAAGCAAATCTGCCTCAACCCCCATTTCCTCTACGCGAATGCGAGACAGGGCCCACGAATGCGAAGCTTTACCAGCTAGGCCTTCGCGAACGCATCTGCCCACTCGCGAACGCGTAGAACAAAATTCCCCAGACCAAATTCCTTCTTCGCGAATGCGTGAGGCCCTTCGCGTTCGCAAAGAACAATACCAGTACCAGAAATCAACAGCAGCAGCTCAACCAAAAATTGACCCTCCCTCCTCCCCCTCGAAACACACTCGATGCCCCCGAGACCCCGTTCAATCACACCAACCAGTCCCATAACATAACACAAACTTGCTCGAGGCCTCAAATCACATCAAAAAATGTCAAAATCATGAATCGCACCCCAATTCAAGCTTAATGAACTGTAGAACTGCAAACTTCTACATGTGGTGCCAAAACCTATCAAATCACGTCTGATTGACCTCAAATTTTGCACACAAGTCACATTTTTCATTACAGACCTAATCCAACTTCCGGAATCGAAATCCGACCCCAATTTCAAAAAGTCCACTCCCGGTCAAATTTCTCAAAAACCTTCAAATTTCCAACTTTTATCAAATAACCCTGAAATGACCTACGGACCTCCAAATCCACGTCCGGATGCGCTCCCAATACTAGAATCACCATACGGAGTTGTTCCCTGACTCGAAATCCCAAACGGATATTGATAACATTAAAATATACCTCAACCCAAATTCATGAAATTCTTCCAAAATGCCAACTTTCCACAATAGGCGCTGAACGCTCTTGAGTCATCCAAAACTCGATCCGGACATACGTCCAAGTCCAAATTTATCATACAAACCTGTTGGAACCTTCAAATCCTGATTCCGAGGTCGTTTACTCAAAAATAACCCTTAGTCAATTCCTCCAACTTAAAGCTTCTGAAATTAGAATCTTCTTTCCAAATCAACTCTGAACTTCCCGAAATCCAATTCCGACCATACGTACAAGTCATAATACCTGAAGTGAAGCTACTCATGGCCTGAAACTGCCGAATGATGCACTAGGGCTCAAAACGACTGGCTGATCTTCGGAGAGGTTTAGATTGGTAGCGATCTATTGGTTCAAGTGCTACAGAGATGGATTTGATTTACGGCCACAACTAGGCATTTATAAGGAAGGACATGTGGGAGGTGTCTTGCAGTTGTTAAACATCTAGAAGGCGAAGTGTAAGGAAACAGAAGTCGAGTAGTTTCTTAAAAGAGAGAGTCAGGCCAAAGTGGGAGAGTGGCAGAGTATCAGACGGGTTATATGGTAGGATATCTACATGCGTTGAGGAAGGTTTAGAGTTATTTGGAACTCATGGTAGAGAGTGAGTAAGTCTAAGAACTTAATTTGGAATATTTGTTGCTATACGGAAAATGGTTGGATACGACGGAAAGGAGTTGCTTGATTTGAAAAAGGATACAACATGACTTATTATCGCACCTTTAGTTGATGTCCATGAGGAGTGAACGGACTTGTACAGCTGGTGAATGAGCACGGGCTCAGGATGGTTTATTGATTTTGTGGTGATTGTACTCGGTGCACCGTCATTAAAAGAGGTCGGCATGGAATTTCCACAGGTGGGATATCTCCTGTGAGCAGGTTAGCGGTTGCGTGGTGTTGATGAAGCTTCTACGAAGAATTTTACTGGCTATCCGGTAAGAGATCGAATATGTAAATATGGCTAGTGATTCAGAGTATTCATAAAATGGTTAATAGGAAGATTTCGAGAAATTTGGCGGGTTGATTATGCGAGGTCATGTCAATGAAGAAGAAGGAATCTTGGTAGGTTCTAGGTTTATGAAATTGTAGCTTCAAGGTAAGTGGGAGATTCCCACCGTCTACGTTTGGATTACATAGTTGTCTACTTGTGAGGTTTCTGGTTATCAGCATATTGGTGGGTTATTATGCCTAAGGAAAGAAAAACATCAGTGGTAATTCGAGCAAAGGATTTGAGGAATATGTGCTACATTTGGTCTTATCGATTCATGTTCAGGTTTTGGGAAGACATAGAATTTATGTTTCCCTGATAGGGTGTTCACATGCTAGCAGCGCCCTAGAGTTGATTATATCTATGACCAAGTCATAGTGGGTGACTCTCAAGAGCGGTCCTAGTGGGTTCAAAAAGTTAAAGTGCAGTGCCAAAGGGTTTCGAGTCCGTGGTGTGGTTAAGTATCAAGCTTTTGTAGTAGATTATGAAAGGGACATTGGAGATATGGGAGAAAATAACTTCATATTCGTAGAGGAATTATCAGAATGGGTGTACCAGTTGAAGATGCGAATGTGCGCATAAGGAGGGTATGCTATAGTACATGGATTTTGAGACAATGTGGTCTCGTGAAATGGGGTCACTCAGGATGAGTGCGGATTGAGTTTGTTAGATTTCTAGGGCAATGTGGTCTCGTGAAATGGGGTCACTCAGGATGAGTGTTTTGAATGGAGCTATTATTATTTCTAGGGCAAGTCCAGAGTAAATTAGAAAAAGTTGGTTCGGTTAGCAATGGTTGAATCAGCATGGTGGTGGCTATGATCAGTTCCTTCAGCGTGTTAAGTTATACAGGTGATTTGTGGCGGTACGTGTGAGGCTTGAAGGCCGCCGTAATTTGAGTTAATTGGAGACATTCAATTATTATGACCTGTTATGTATAGATGGATCCCAGAAGAGTTATGGTGGTTTAAACCACAACTTGGAGTTTGTATTTTCTCCGGTTATGGGAATTAAGTCGCGTGTTGCAATGGTTCTCCTGAAATAAGTTAGGTGAAAAGTTTCTATAACCTTATCGAGCCATCAATGTTAGGAACACCGATTAGATTCTGAACCACTGCACACCGCGATCTTTGACAGCCGCTTCCTCGACACCATTACACTCTGCCCTGAAGGCGAATTGAAGAAGATCATAACACCGGCGAACTTAACGCATTCAACAAGGACGACGACACCACATCATAGATGAAAATTCCACCACGCTCGAGAATACCAAGTCTCATTACCTCATCGACACAAACCTGAGCATTCGTAGCCCGATTGCCTTTCCTCTACCGGAAATAAAATGCTGAATATCTGAATCACGCACTGAGTAAAACCTCCTTTCAAGTCATTCACTGCATCGATGCATAGACAAGCATCCTACCATTACACAAATATTGTGCAATAGCACCGCATGAATCATCATAACAATCAATGCCAAATCTCAAAACCTTAGGTAATACTGATACTGAACTAAAATGATAGAACGGCCTTCCGCAAGGTGACGACAATAGCCCAATCAAATATGCAGGGAGAAACATCCTACACAACATCTTTAGTACCATTAAAATTCCTCGATTCCAAATTTATAACAAGCGCTTCACGTCGCATAAGATTGAATAGGAAGGAAATGAAGGCATAAACCTCAAAGGAATCAAATCGCACGATGAGGAATCAAGAAGGGAAGTGCTTCTAACAGTCCTGTAGCCTCTCGAAGATAAGCACAAACGTATCCGTACCGATCCGCAAGACTCTACTAGACTTGCTCATAACTCGTGAGACCTAAGTGAACCTAGTGCTCTGATACCATGTTGTCATGACCCAAAATCCATTATAGATTGTGATGGCGCCTAACAACGCTGCCAAGCAAGCCAACAATAATTAATTAATATAATTACTCATTTTAGTATTTAAAATCACTATTTCCTTCAATTTAATAATAAAAGATGGACCTTACAGAGTAAATAAAAATATTTTCACAATTTCAATACCAAACATTCCATAATCACCCCAAAACCCGGTGTCACAAGTGCATGAGCATCAATTAGGAAGTAAAATAAAATATAGCATTCGTCCGGAATACAAATTGGACAGGAAAAATATAAATATTCTGAAGGAGACTCTGCTGGCTGCGAGTCGTAATATGGAATGCAGCTCACGGTAAGTCCTCGTATCATCCGCGCCTCTGCACCCAAAGGACCACCAGACATAAAAGTACCTGCACAAAATGTGCAGCAAGTGTAGTATGAGTACGTAAATCAACGTGTACACAGTAAGTATCCAGTCTAACCTCAAAGAAGTAGTGATAAGGGATTGACTCCGACACTTACTATGGGTTAAAAATAAAATGCCAATCTTATATTTAAGCATGGAATACATAACAGAGCTGGAAACTCAATAACTGCAAATAATCAACAATTCTTTTTACTAATAGAACTTCCCAGATTTATTTTCATCATTTAACAATTTATATCTCAAGCCAATAAAGCATCGTCAATTATTATTAGTTCCAAAGAGTTATCATGCGTCAGTCATGCTGAGGTCGTACGGCCCGATCCATTATATAAATATAAATTTTGCACTGCCGAGGGTCGAACAACCCGAATCAACATATAAATATAAAATGTGCACTGCCGAGGGTCGAACGGCACAAACCATAGATGTATCTATTAACCTGCCGAGGCGAACGGCCCGCTCCCAAAACAGTAGTGGAAATTTACCCCTCTCGCCGAATATATTTGTGACGCAGTTATACATAGATTTCTTAAGTTATTATAATATTCTTAAATTCTTTTTCAAAAATACGAAATTCAATGAAAATTTTCAAGTCTCGAAATCCTCAGTTTCAACTCTTTTCAAGGCATTTAATAAGCATACTCGATCTCAATTCTTTCAAGACAAATAATAATATAATCAAATAATGGTATCAAGAAGGCATGGTGTAAACCTAAAATTACCCGGACATAGGCATAACTAGTAGCTACGTACGGACTCCCATCACCTCGTGCATACGTAGCCCCCCACATATGGAAGCACATATTAATTCAATTCACCTATGGGGTTAATTCCCTCTTACAAGGTTAGAAAAGAGACTTACATCGCTCTGAAGTTCCATAACCAGCTCCAAAGTCTTTCCAACAACTCCAACCGAAGCACAACGCTCCAAAACTAGTCAATAAATGTGCAAATTCAAAAATATATACTCTAATACTCATTATAATCCAATTTACAACAATTTCCAGCTCCGCTCGAAAAGTTGATAAAACTCACCCTCGGACCCACGTGCCCGGATTCTGAAAATTGTTGAAGATAAACATTACCCATAACCCCACGAACTCAAATATATAATTCATTCCAAAATTCCATGTCCAATTTCGTAGTCAAAATTCAAAAATTTAAATTTCTAGGTTTTCCTTCAAAATCTCAAATTTCTACAAATTTTCATGCCTAAATCCATGTATTAACCTTGTATGTAACTCACAACTAGTAGAAATCACTTACATCATGCTTGATGATGAAAATGGCACTCCACAATTGTTCCACAATCGGCTCCCATGGAAGAAGTGAAGTAAAAATGAGCCAAATCCCCGATTTAAAGAGAACACTGCCTATGTGACCCTACATCGCGAACGCGACACCTCCCTCGCGTTCGCGAAGCTCAGAAACCTCACGCCCAGGAGTCCTTCTTCGCGAACGCAGCAAGCCCTTATCATTCACGAAGCACAATCTGCCTCAGCCCCCATTTCCTCTACGCGAATACGAGACAGTGCCCACGAACACGAAGCTTTACTAACTAGCCCTTCGCGAACGCATCTGCCCACTCGCGAATGCGTAGAACAAAATGCCCCAGACCAACTTCTTCTTCGCGAACGCATAAGGCTCTTCGCGTTCGTGAAGAACAACACTAGTACCAGATAGCAGCGGTAGCAGCTCTACAAAAAATGGACCCAGAAACCCCCCCCCCCCCCCCCCC
>AWOL01S0134940.1:7500-12512 GCA_000715115.1 Nicotiana otophora
TAGATTAGAATCATTCTCAACGAGTCCATAAGAAGTGATACCATTTTTTTATCGGGTCTGGATAAGGACCAAAGATCTTGAGCGACCAATCCGGCAGAACAACTCAAAAGATAAAGAAGTATCGTTAATCTCTTCATGCTCGTTACAAGCTCAAAGTACCATTTGTACAAATAAGAATCACCTTCGTTACATGATTTCTTCTTCATATAGATAGATATAGGATCTATGGGGAAATTACTTAGAAGTACATTTTGTGCTACAACCTTTCCTATTTGATAGAAATGGATCCCATGATCCTGAACCGATCTTACCTGGGATCGCAAATCCCAAGTTTGCCTATGAAGAGCGGATATAATTGTATTAGTGTCTATAATTGATTTATTTTGTGTAATACTAATCGATAGGACCTCATTGGTAAGTGCTACAAGATCTCGTGCATTGGAACCCATGGTTATGGACCCGAATCCATTAGTATGGAATATTTTCTTTTCCAAGTGAAATCCCCTGGTATATGAAAGAGTGAAAAAGTGCTTTCGTTGTTGTGGAAGAAGAAGACTTCGTATCTTAATGCACGTATTTAATATATTCGGAGCTACTAGAGCGGGATGCACTTTTTGGGGAATATGAGTCGAAGCAATAACAAGAATATTTCTAGTAGAACATCTTTCACAATCCCTGGAGAGATGGTTCACTAATAGACCGAGGGCTAAGTCATTCGACTCATTCACATCCAGATCATGAATGTTTGGAATCCATATTATGCAAGGAGACATTGCTTTTGCTAATTCGAATTGAAGGGTGATATAAAATCGGTCTATTTCCGGCATCATATCCATAGTTAGCCCATTCATCCTAGTTAGCAGTTCCAGCTCCGTATCAAGGTCACGGTCGATATCGTCACTAGCATCAAGATTGTCACTATCATCAATATCGTCACTATCATCAATATCGATCTCATCAAGAAGAAAACCTTTAGGCTTGTTATCCAGGAACTTGTTCAGAAATACCGTAATGAAAGGAACATAGTAGTTTGTCGCTAGGTATTTAACCAAATAGGATCATCCAGTTCCTATAGAACCTATCACTAAAATACCCCTAGAGGGGGATAAGGCTAAGGGGAGCGAAAAGGGTTTTCCATGAGCAAGGAATATCCGTCTTTCTGCTAAACATGATGGATAGAACTAATAATTCATTAGATGCTTTTTATGAATGTCAACTAAGTATCGTAAGTAAATTGCTCTCAGTTGTTCAATCATTTGATACCCAGAGTCATTCTTTGATAAACGATCACTATGTCATGACCCACAATCTAACCATGGTCGTGATGGCGCCTATCGTGTTACAAGGCAAGCCTATTTCCCAAAATATTACTACGAAATTGATGATAAGAATTTAATAAAACAATACCAATATTTGAATTTCTCATAAACTAAATCAACTCTAAATATAATATAGAAAATACGGAAACGAGCCCCAAATATCGGGGTGTCACTAAGTCATGGGCATCTAAAACTATGAACTAAGATATATAAGTTGTCTAAATGTCCAAAAGAAGAAATGACAAGAGGAGTAACAAAGTCCTGCGGACGCTAATAACTACCTTGCAGTCTCCAAAGACAGCCGGACTGAACTCAACGATCGCCGCCTTCTAACTCACCTGCATCTACACATAAAGTGCAGGGTGTAGTATGAGTACAACCGACTCAATAGTAACAGAAATAACTAAGGAACTCAGCAGTAGTGACGAGCTAAGAAGAATAATCCAATTATTTTTTCCACAATTAAGTACAAACAAGAGTAGACAGGTAATTTCATAAATCAGTAAGACTACAACGAAAATTAACAGGTAAATGCAGCAACAACAAAAGTAAATGCAACCTCACAGCAATGTCACTCCATCACTCAGCACTCGCACTCACCACTCAACGCTTAACACTCTGCGCTCACTGGGGTGTGTACAGACTCCGGAGGGACTCCCAAATCCCAAGCACTAAGCACGGACAACACGCGTGCCATCATATCAATACCTTGATCCGGACGGTCAACTCACGTGCTACGCGGACAATTCATGCACTATGGTATCAATACCTAGACCTGCACGGTCAACTCACGTGCTACGCGGACAACTCACGCGCTATGGTATTAATATCCTCACAACCATGCCTTCGGCCTCACTCAATCATGTACCTCACCATCATCAACAAATAAGGGAACACAACCCACATCAAGTATCACAACATATTAGCAAATAATAGAGACTGAGGTAAACATGTACAATAATTTCTATGACTGAGTATAAATAATGTGAGCATGTATAAAGCCTAAGCATGACCTCTAACATGAAGGCAGACAAGTTCAACAACAAGTAACTACGTAAACATATATGATGGCCATGAGGCCTCACGGGACGGACCAAGTCTCAATCCCTCGAGGTATACACCCATACGCCTGTCACCTAGCGTGGGTATTACCTCCAAATAGTCACACGATATCAAATTCTCCAGGTTTATACCCTCAAAGCCAGAGTTAAAACTGTTACTTACCTTAACAGCGTAATCCAAAAGCTCCAAATCTAACCATAATCAGATTAATACCATCAACATAGGCTAACGAATCAAATTCCACAATAAAAACTACAAACTATGCCAAAAATCTGAAACCGGCCAAAACTCGGTCCCCGGGCCCACGTATCGAAATCAGTCAAAAATGGCATAATAATAAACCTCATCCTCTTCCGAGTCTAACCATATAAAATTCATCAATATCGAACTCCGTTTGGTCCCTCGAATCCTCTCTTAAACTCTCCAAAACTCAAACCCTAACCCCCTCAATTGCACTTTGCAATCATCAATCAAATCCCAAAAAACGAAGATGGATTCATGAAATATAACCAAAACTGAGTAGAGAACACTTACCCCAATCCTTATGATGAAAATCGCCCTCAAAATCGCCCAAATCCGAGCTCCCCAACTCAAAATATGACCGAATGAACAAACTCTCGTATTATATATTTTTCTGTTAGCTATTCTACATCGTTTCTCATGCTAAGCGATCCCGAAACTCGCTTTTTATGCCTCTAATTGATTCCTTGTGAAAGTTTAGTCAAGTTAGGCTTTTGAATCACTCAATTTGACCTTATAATGAAGGAGATATATAGGTTTTAATATTTGCAAAAATTGCAGATTTTTAAATACACCATCGTTAGTGGCAATTGCGTAATTAATCTGAAAGATCTGGCAACCTAATTCTTAGTAAAATGACCATAAAATCCTTATACAATGTCCAAATTCGACGATTCGTTTTGCTATGGGCCTGTAATTATGATACGGATCTAATGTTTCAATCAAAAAGGAAATCGGAGCTCATTTCGTTCAATATGATATCATTTATGCTTGAAGAAACGGCGTCAAAACATAAGAAAAATGAGCGCAACACAACCCAAACCTATCCGAAACTCACTCGAGGCCCTCGAGACCTCAACATAATTCCAACAAATCATATATCACTACCTAAACTTAGTCAAACCTCCGGAACACCCATAACAACACCAAATCAGCCTCGAATTCAAGCGTAAGAACTTCTAAACTTCCAAAATTCGCCAACGACGCCGAAACCTATCAAACCACGTCCAAATGACCTCAAATTTTGCACACACGTCACAAATGACACTACGAACCTACTCCAACTTTCGGAATTCCATTCTGACCCCGATACCTAATTTTCCACTGCCGACCAAAATCGCCAAATTTCTAACTTTCGCCAACTCAAGCCTAATTCTAACACGGATCTCCAAATTACATTCCGGACACACTCCTAAGTCTAAAATCACCCAATGAGTTCCTTTATTCATAAGATAACTTCCGGTTTACTTTTCTAACTTAGATTTCTAACTAAGGGACTATGTGTCCATTTCACTCCAAACACTACTCCGAACCCAAACCTACCAACTCGATATAACTCAACACAGCTGAACAACATAATAAGAAGCAGAAATGGGGGAAACAAGGATACAACTCTTAGAACGAACGACCGGGTCGTTACATCCTCCCCATCTTAAACAAACATTCGTCCTCAAACGTACCAACAGTTGTTCTCAAACCATCAAGAACTCTCTCAGAACTCTAATGGCACAAAACCAATTCGTTAAGACTGAATTCTTCTAACTCAACCAAGCTACACAGACCACCAAAACCCAAGGACATTGCCACAAAACACCTGTAGAACTCATTAGCTCATACACATCCAAAGAACTAATCATACCCATTACCATGCCGATCCAACCTACTACCAAGATGTCCTATATATCTGAGTTCCTTCTCAATTACCTTCAAATTGATACTTTTCCCCACCATAACACCACAATCCTCAACCCAGACTCACCACACGAGACGCAAGCATAAAACCACACCGCCCTAAGGCTCATAAGCCGCTGAATACTCTCTTAAATATCCCAAAAAGTACCACAAGAAAGCGCTCACAGAATCAACACCTCAGTGCTAAAGCTAAAATCAAAACCTGGCCTCATGTCCTCCAGACTGGCCCGACATCAACACATAGAAATCACATCTTGCACCTCATCCAGGGAATCACAAGCCGTCGATGCACAACTGATACCGAACGCCCATGTGCACATACGAATGCGTGGAAGGAATTCAAAGAGTTACACTTCAAGCTGAATCAATACCTCATGAAAAGAATTCAAGAATGTGAAATTTTCCTAAAGGTTCTACAGCCTCTCGAATATAAGTACAGACATCTCCGTACTGATCCGCAAGACTCTACTAACCTGCTCATGACTCGTGAGACCTATGTAACCCAGGATCTGATACATACTTGTCACGATCCAAAATCTAACCATGGTCGTGATGGCGCCTATCATGTTACAAGGCAAGCCTATTTCCCAAAATATTACTACTAAATTGATTATAAGAATTTAATAAAACAATACCAACATTTGAATTTCTCATAAACTAAATCAACTCTAAATATAATATAGAAAATACGAAAACGAG
>AWOL01S0134940.1:18852-28908 GCA_000715115.1 Nicotiana otophora
GACCATCAGTATCGGGTTCTCGATCTATGGTGGCATATGAACATCAATCTCTGCTTTGACGTGATCTATGCACTGACATCCAAAATGCGCTCTCCATATCAACCCTTTGCCTTGACATTGTGCCATGGCATAGTATGGCCTTAATCAGCTCTGATACCAAGTGTCACGGGCCTAAATCCTTACATTGGGTAGCGGCACCTGCTCGCCCGTGCGGCGCTTGCAGTTCCCCTCGCTGCAGGCCAGCCTATTTCCTTTCCAAGATTCCAAGCACGATCCTGTGCATGTTGGTGGGACTCGCCCATAGGCTTGCCCCAACTTGTGTCGCCCCCTTGGCCCTAGACATGTCGTGACGCTTCATCTTAGGATCACAATCCATGCGCGCCCTGGGAAAGCTTGGCTTAGGACATGTCTTATCCCTAGCCAAAGACTGAGCATCGCTCTCGCATGCACAGCCCAATCCTCAAGCTTGACACTCGCCTAGTGCACCCGCAACTAGCTCGTGCCTCGCTCGAGTAAGACAACCTTTAGCCCTTGGCCATTGTCATGCGTATCTTTCGTGCCATGCCCATACATTGCCCTCACGACACGCTTCCATCCCAGATAGTGCAGTGTCGCCCCACAACTGCACCTTTAGGCCAGCGGACCCTTGCTTGCAGGTTGAACCCAAGCCATGCTCACAAGTCAACACATGATGCCCCTATGACAGGTGCATCAAGTATTCAATTTGTACGGAGGTCTCGTTCCAACATTCGGCAGCCCGCGGGGCTGGCCGTCCCACACATCGAGCCTCCAGCACCACTTTGATGCCCAACGCTAGCCCGAAGGCGTTGCGCCGTCCATAGAGTTCCCAAACTCGTATGGATACCTTGACACTCCTTTGAGTCATCTA
Organism: Nicotiana otophora; assembly: GCA_000715115.1. Lineage (NCBI taxonomy): Eukaryota > Viridiplantae > Streptophyta > Magnoliopsida > Solanales > Solanaceae > Nicotiana > Nicotiana otophora. The sequence goes on from AWOL01S0134940.1 coordinate 19,742, forward strand.
GGTAGGCCCTTAAGGTTGCCGCCAACGTGGCTCATTCTATACGACTTGGTGGCAGCACTTATGGGGGAGGCAGGTCGGAGCTTTCATAACCTATACCCCCCTTATATATGCTTAAAATTAAAAAGCCCAAGTTGCACGAGTAGACAGATCTACGTTAGACAATCAGAAGAGCCTTTTCTCACCAGTTCTTGGCCGAAATGACAACTCCAAAGTGCGAGTTGTGACACTGGGTGCCTGGAGCCAAATCAATATGGAAATCAATATCACAATCTAGCGAAATGCTTGGAAGGTCAGAAGTAAACACAACGTCGGGACTACTAGCACTGAATCAATCATCGGAGACTCTGCGGTGGTGTCCTGAACATAAGCAGATAAGCCAAACAACCCTTCTCGATCATATGTCAAGCCTTCAGAAAGGAGATGACCCAACTAGCTGTACTAACAGAGGAACCCTTCCACTCCAATCTGGGTAATTCTGGCATCGCTAAGATAATAGTCTTGGCATGACAATTAAGGATGGCATGGTATGGGGATAACCAGTCCATGCCCAGGATGACCTTAAAGTCGATCATACCAAGTAGCAGAAGGTCCGCCCTAGTCTCGTAACCACAGAATGTGACCAAACAGGACCAGTAGATCCGATCCATAACCATAGAATTGCCCACAGGAGTGGACACATAAATAGGAGTACCCAAGGACTCTCAAGGAATATCCAGAAAATGAGAAAAAAGAGATGACACATATGAATAGGTAGACCCTGGATCAAATAATACCGAAGCATCCCTACTGCATACCAAAATAATACCTGTGATCACGGCATCTGAGGCCAATGCATTTGGTCTGGCCGAAAAAGCATAGAATCTGGCTGGAGCACCGGAGGGCTGGCCCTCGCCTGACTGAACAATAGCTGACTGGCCTCACCCTGCATGGCCTCCACCTCTAGGACGGCCCCTACTAGCCTATCCTCCGTCTATGGGCGGCCGGACAACCGGTGTTGAAATCGTAGGCTGCTGGCCCTGCTGCACTGCCTTGCCCCGAAGCCTGTGAAGAATCTCATCATGTGACCGAGATCTTCGCACTCAAAATAGCCCCTCGGTGCGGCGATCTGCTGCCCTGATGTCTGACCCTGATGGCCTGTCGACCCACTAATAGAAGCCTGAATAGATGGTGGGCAGTATATACTCTCTGGCATGGCACTAAAATAGGAGCTGGAAGAACCATGGGCGGCTGGTGGGCGGTGAGAACTCTCTAGCATGGCGCTGATATAGTGGCGCGCTGGAGCACCTCGAGGAGGTGGTGGTGATGAATATGGGGGCCTGCTAGGCTAACCCCTCCCAAACTGACCTCTGCCCCTAGCCGGGGCACCTCTAAACTCTCCAGAGAAACGTGACCTCTTCTCCAACTACATCTGCTCTCTCCCCGTCTGACGGTAGCCCTCAATCCTCCGAGCAATCTCCACTACCAGCTGATAAGAAGTCCCAATCTCAACCTCTCGGGCCATATTGGCCCTAATACTGGAGTACAGCCCCGCAACAAACCTCCGCACTCTCTCTGCATCCGTAGGAAGTATCATAAGTGCATGGCGAGACAAATCAGAAAACCTCGCCTCATAGTCGGTCACTGACATCTGACCCTGCTCAAGATGCTCAAACTGATACCTCAACTCTTCCCTCTCGGAGGGTGGAATATACCTATCTAGGAAAGGCTGTGTGAATTGGCTCCAAGTCATGGGAGGAGAACCTACTGGTCTGCCAAGAAGATAAGACTACCACCATCTATGGGCCCTGCCCTCCAGCTAGAAAGTAGTGAAGTCAACCGCATAAGACTCCAGTATCCTCATGCTGTGTAGTCTGTCCCTGCACCTATAAATGAAATCCTGAGCATCCTCATGATGCTCGCCCCTAAAGACAGGAGGGTGTAACCTAGTCCATATGTCCAATAACTTCTGCGGATCACCGTCCGCAGTCAGTCTAGGCTGAAGTGCAGCTGCCGCAACTGGCTGGGCGTCACCCATGGGTAGTGCACCCAGAGTCTCATATACCACAACTGTCTGCCCAGGAGCCTGAGCAGTAAGGGTCTGTTCTCCCCCTCCCGCCTGAGATGTGGCTGGGTCCGTTGGAAATAAACCAGCCTGAGTCATGGTGTCCATGAACAACATCATAAGGCCCATGACCTCCTGAAAGCCCGGTGCTATCATGAAATCTACCGTGGTTGGCTCTGTGGCAAGCACCTCGCCCTACTCCTCAATAATGAGATCCTCCACCGGATCTGCTGGTGGTGCTACTGGGGCAGCTCTGGGTCTCCCTCGTCCCTTACCTCGGGCTGGTGCCCTCCCCCGGCCTCTAGCAACGGGGAGAGCAGCTCCTCCCATGTCTGGAACGTCTGCCGTGTGCGTCCTCACCATCTATGAGAGAATAGAAGAAGGAAATTTAGTATACCATCAATTACATGATAGGAGATGAATAATGAGTAGTTTCCTAACACCTCATAGCCTCTCGAAGATAAGTACGAACGTCTCCGCAATGATCTGTAAGACTCTACTAGGCCTACCCATAACTTGTGAGACCTACGTGAACCTAGTGCTCTGATACCATATTGCCACGACCCAACTCCATGTCAGGCCGTGATGGCGTCCAACACCGTTGCTGGACAAGCCAACAGTGAAAACCTTAGTGATTTCCCGTTTAGCTTTACTTATTTTTAAAATATTTGGTAAATAAATGATTTTTAAGGCAAACAAACGAAAACATCTAAAAACAGTTATAACTATTGAATTACAACCCAAACTGAACATCAAAGCCTACTAATATGTGCCAAGATCTGGTGTCCCAAGTGTGTGGGCAACTAGTAGAATATACAAAAGATGACTATCCTACTGTCTGAAACAGAATAGACAGATAAACACACAAGGGAAACTCCGGCATGCTGCTGAACGGATCAAAAGGGGCAGCTCACCGTGAAGTCTCGGTCCAAAATCAAGTATGTGCACCGGGCGGGTAACTAGATGCACCAGCCTCAGATCCTGTACAATTAAGTACAGAAGTGTAGTATGAGTACATAAACAATATGTACCTAGTAGGTATCCTGCCTAACCTTGAAAAAGTAGTGACGAGGGGTCGATTTGACACTTACTAGGCCAATAATAATGTAATTAAAGTATTATACTAAGCATGTATAACGTGAATGATACTGTCAGTTCAACAACAGGAAGAGATAAGTCCTTCTTTCATAATTATAACTTAAATTTCAGTAATACCATTTAGCAACTTACATTTCAAGTCCTTTAAGTAGAATAAATCATAAATAATTTCCAAATAATTAGCATGCGCAATTATATCGAGGTCGTATGGCCTGATCCAACAAATTATTTAAGCTGTGCACTGCCGGAGGGTCGAATGGCGTGAACCATAGATGCATCTATTTACTACCGAGGTGCTTGGCCCGGTCCACAAATAACAATTTATTTTCAAGAAAGCACAAGTTTCCCATTTACAGTCAGGTATCTCATACAAACCTTCAAGTAAGTGAATTTAACCTTATACAATTCTTTTATCAATTTCTATCATGACTAAGTGATTATATTAGCAAGTAAGGGCACACACATTCCAAGTATAGCATGATATGGGTCGTAAATTACCCGGACAATAGCATAATAGTAGCTACGTACGGACACTCGTCATCTCGTACGTACGTAGCCCCCAAAATTAGGTACAAACATTTATTTAACTCACCTATGGGGTAAATTCCCTCTTACAAGGTTAGAAAGGAGACTTACCTCGTCTCAAAGCCTACTTCCCAATTCAAGAATGCGCTCAAATCTCCAAATTTGATGTCAAACGACTCAAAGCTAGTCAAACATTACATAAACTAATCAATCTATGCTCAAAGGTTCATAATTCTACCATTTAAATGATTACCCAACTTAAATTGCAAGATTCCTTATATTCACCCCGGGCCCACATGCTAGGATTCTGAAAACCTTTAAAGAAAGTTGTTACCTATAACCTTAGGAACATAAATATATGATTTTTACTAAATTCCATTACGAATTTGGTGGTTAAATCCAATTTTTATCAAAAACCAAGGTTTTCATATAAACCCGTAATGTTCACTAATTTACATGTTATAACCTACCCATAAATCATGTATTTAACTCACATTTGATAGGATTTACTTACCTCAACTACTTGATGGAAATCCCCTCTCTAACAATCTCCAAAATCGCCCCAAGAAGAGTAAGAAGTGAGCAAAAGTGCTTAAACCCCGATTTAAAACATCACTTCCTTTAGCGACTTCCGCACTTGCGGTTAAATTGGCGCACCTGCTATTCTACTTCTGCGGACAACTCGCGCAGGTGCTGACCAAAGCCAGGCTGCCTCATCTTGCTTCTGCACCCAGGTGATCGTACATGCGGCCACGCATCAACGACAAATGACGCGCATCTGCGACACTGCCCGCTCCTGCGATGCCTGCCTTCGCACCAGCGCTTACACAGGTGCGGTCCTTCTTCCGCTTCTATGATGGCTGGGCAGCCTATGTTGGGACGCCTCTGTAATCATGGGGCTCGCACCTGTGGCTGTCCAAGTGCAGGTGCGATTATGACAGCAGCTTGAGCTTCAACTTGGCTTCCAAATTCCAACTTGGTCTGAGCCTTGTTTGATTGACACTTGGGGCCCCCAGGGCCCCGTCCGAACGTACCAACGAGTTTGAAATCAGAAAACGGACTTGATCAAACTCTTGGAAAACCCGAAACATTATTTAAACTAAGAATCACACCCTAAAATCAATTGAATCAAACTTAAGAACTTCAAGTTCTTCAATTTACTTCGAATGCACCGAAACAGGCTTACACTACTTGGAATGACACCAAACTTTGCGTGCAAGTCTTAAATGACATTACGGAACTATTTCAGGTCTCAAATTTTTGTTTGGACCTCGATAACCCCAAAACCCGCTCAAAACCATATTTAAAGAACTTCAAAGTTCCTTAAGAACCAACTTCCACTATTGGGCGCCAAAACACTCCCTGGTCATCCAAAACTCGATCCGAACATGCGCCTAAGTCCGCAATCATCATACAAACCAATTGGAACCGTTAAATCTCGATTCCGGGGTCATTTACGCAAAATGTTGACCGAAGTCAAACTTAGCCTTTTAAGCCAACCTTAAGGAACCAAGGGTTCTGATTCCAATCGAGACTCTTCCAAATCTCGAACGAACCATCCCAACAAGTCATAAATCAGTAAAAGTAAGCATGATAAATCTTATTTAGGGGAACGAGGTTCTAGAAAGAAAAATGACCGGTCCAGTCATTACAATCTCATACAACGGATTAGCAATCCGCCACTTTAGTCCACTCAGCCATCTCTTCCAAATGAAAAAGATAATTACTATACGAGATAGCACATAAGATAAAGGAAAGAATATTTCGTTCTCTCTTTTCTTCTTTCTATATTATATAGATATGTACAACTTTTATCATTAATTCCCTTTATTTATTTATCTAAAGTAAAGGAAGGGCTCAGAAGAGCCCAGAATATCAAAAAAAATAATGAAGACCTCTTTTCTTTGTCTTGATTTTGTTTGAAAGGAACCTCTTACTCTCATGTCCTGGTCTGGTCAGTACCCAACCAAGCCTCTTTTGTTCCAATGAATTTGCATTTGAAAACCAAAATAAAATGCCTGTTATAGTTGTAATATTTTATTTTAATTGAATAGTTAATATTCAAGCAATAAGAACAAATTCTCATTTTTTGTAAAAGTAAAATAAAATATATAAAATAGAAAATTCGATCAAACTAAAAGTCTCATTTCTCTTTCTCCTTTTTTATTTTATGTTTACCACCTTGCTGGACTAAAAAAAAAGAAGCTTTCGAGTATTCCACAATGCATTTTTATGTTATGATTTTAGTGGTTTTGATGAACCGTATCTCTATCAAAACTCCTCCAGCAAAAGAAAAGATAGAACTTAATTCTGAAATTTATTTATTTAAATGAACCCTCGTTTCCGAATCTCATCAAATTGGAATTCCCCCAGGAAAAAAGATCAACACTCTAATTTGGATGATTCTGTGACGACCCTATCTTGATTACCACAATTTCCCTGTTCGATAAAAGTTGCATTTGTATACAATAATCAGATTATAGCGGGTATAGTTTAGTGGTAAAAGTGTGATTCGTTCTATTATCCCTTAAATAGTTAAAGGGTCCTTCGGTTTGATTCGTATTCCGATCAAAAACTTTATTTCTTAAAAGAATTTAAAATTTTTCCTCTCAATGACAGATTCGAGAATAAATACACATTCTTGTGATTTGTATCCAAGGGTCACTTAGACATTGAAAAATTAGATTATGAAATTGCGAAACATAATTTTGGGATTGGATCAATACTTCCAATTGAATAAGTATAAATAAAGGATCCATGGATGTAGATAGAAAGTTGATTTCTAATCGTAACTAAATCTTCAATTTCTTATTTGTAAAAGATCCATGGTGTCGTTTTCGGAATTTGGAAGTTTATAAGTTCTTAGGCTTGAATTCGAGGGTAATTTGGTATTTTGATGTTGATTTGAGTGATCCGAGAGTTCGACCAAATTTGAATGAGGTTATAGGATATGTTGGTATGTTTGATCATGGTCCCGAGGGCCTCGGGGTGGTTTCGGGTGGTTAACAGAAGGTTTGGAACTTGGAAAATTCAGCTGAACTGCTGCTGCTGGTGTTTTCAGCACCTACGGAGAGGTAGCCGCAGGTGCGCGACCGTAGAAGCACATGGAAGGTGGCATATGCTGGCAGTGTTGTGTCGGACTAGAATCGCAGGTGAGAGAAGGGGGTCACATCTGCGAGCCCGCAGATGTGAGGCTGAGTCGTAGATGTGGAAGTGAGGAGTTGGTTGATTTCCGCCAAAGCGGAGGGAGAGGCACAGGTGCGCTATCGCAGGTGCGGTATTTGGCCGCAGATGCGGAACCTGGTATTTTAAGTAAGTTTCACACCTTAGTGGGGTTTGAAGTGAAAATTGGGGGTTAGGGTTTGGGAATTGGAGAGTGAACTTTGGGGTTTTGGAGGGGCAAATGAGGTCGAATTTGGATAAATTTGGTATGGTTAGACTCGTGAGTGAATGGGATTTTGGATTTTGTGACTTTTGTCAGATTTCGAGATGTGGGCCCCGGGGGGGGGGGGGGTTCGAGTTCATTTCGGGTTATAGCTCTAATTTAGTAGTTTTCTTGTGGAATTGATCCCTTTGTGGAATTGATCCCTTTAGACTTTATTGATTGTGTTGTATTACTTGTGGCTATATTCGGGACGTTTGGAGGCCGATTGTAGAGGCAAAGGCATCGCGGAGTAGGATCTTGCTCGTATTGAGGTAAGTAACAGTCTTAAATCTAATTTTAAGGGTATGAAACCCCGATAATTGGTATAATATGATATTTGGAGGTGACACATGTGCTAGGTGACGGGCGTGCGAGCGTGCACCGTGAGGGATTGTGACTTGGTCCATCCCATGAGATTGTAAAGTCGAATAACCATTGTTATTACTTGTGTTTCCTTGTCTTTGAGCAATTAAATGCCTTTCATGTTAGAAACCATGCTTAGGTCATATGATATCACTATTGGGACCCGCAACGGTCGTATACTTGTTGAATTGACTGCTACTTGCTGTCTTGTACTGAGTCATAGTCTTATTGTGTGTTATATCTTTGTCTCCTCTCATTTCTTGTTGATACTTGTTGTATTCTCTATTTGGACTGGTTATTATGATATTCTGTGAGCCCAAGGGGCAGGAGAGGTTAGTGACTGAGATAGGTCCTGAGTACCGGGTTGAGAGCTATATGAGATATATATTGGATCGGGCTGCACGGCGCAACAATATTGGATCGAGTTGCACGCCCCAACAAGCCTTCGGTCCATATATCATATCGGGCTACACGCCGCAGCAGTACTTGGATCGGGCTGCACGTCGCAGTAGTATATGGATCGAGCTGCACGCCGCAGCAGTATTGGGTCGGGCTGCATGCTGCAACAATATAGCGCTTGGGCTGCAGGAGCCCCTTCGGAGTCTGTACACCCCCATTGAGCGCAAGTACCTATTGAGAGTGTGTATTGAGGGCTGAGAGCCGAGAGTATGAGATTTTGAGATGATTTGAGTGTCTATTGCCTTGAGAGGCTGTACTTGTTTTTATTTATTGTTGCACTTGGTTGCTGTCTGATGTTGTTTGTGAAATTTTGGAAGATTCATATATGTTTTACTTGGGCTCGAACTGATTTGACTTATACCACTGGTTTTGAAAGCATGTTCACTCTTTATTGAAAACGTTTGATGGGAACCGTATTTTTATAGCTCGTCACTGCTTCTTAGTTCCTTATTTAATTCTGTTACTTAATGAGTTGGATGCACTCACGTTACTTTCTGGACCTTATGTGCAGATCCAGGTGTGACCGAACGTGGAAGTCATTGAGTTCGTGAAAAGGTTGATCTTCCGAAGATTTACGAGGTAGCTGCCGGCGTTTGTAGACCTTGCGTTCCTTCCTTATTATCTTTCTTTCTCTGTATCGATATCTAGACTGAGACTATTGTAGGCACTGTCTTTTATATTGAGAGTCTAGTTGCTCATAACTTAGTGACACCCCGATGTCGGGCTATTTTTCCGTAGTTATGTTTTATTTGGGTTTTACCCCGTATTTATGAAAAACTCTGATTATTTTAAATATCTTAAATCATTTATGTTAAATTCTGAAAGTGTTTTGGAAAGGTCGGCTTGCCTAGTACCGCGATAGGCGCCATCACGACGGGTTAGGGTTTGGGTCGTGATAGAAATTGAAGCAAAATAGCTATTAAATGATGACTTTGATTTACTAGAGACATCAACATATTGTTTTAGCTAGGTGGAAACAAAATCCTTTTCCTCATGATCCTATTAAATAGAAATAGAGAACGAAATAACTAGAAAGGCTGTTAGAATCTCCTTCTTCTAAAAGGATCATCTACAAAGCTATTCATTTTATCTGTATTCAGACCAAAAGCTGACATAGATTTTATGGGTAGAATTTTGTTTTTCCGAATTTTGTTCACATCTTAGATCTATAAATAGACTCATCTCCATAAAGGATCCAAATGAAACCAAAGTTTCATGTTCGGTTTTGAATTAGAGACGTTAAAAATAATGAATCGA